>CATKWC010000586.1:0-47500 GCA_949824845.1 Rhingia rostrata
TGTATGTATGTATGTATGTATGTATGTATGTATGTATGTATGTATGTATGTATGTATGTATGTGTATGTATGTATGTATGTATGTATGTATGTATGTATGTATGTATGTATGTATGTATGTATGTATGTATGTATGTATGTATGTATGTATGTATGTATGTATGTATGTATGTATGTATGTATGTATGTATGTATGTATGTATGTATGTATGTATGTATGTATGTATGTATGTATGTATGTATGTATGTATGTATGTATGTATGTATGTATGTATGTATGTATGTATGTATGTATGTATGTATGAATGTATGTATGTATGTATGTGATGTATGTATGTATGTATGTATGTATTTTATGTATGTGTATGTATGTATGTATGTATGTATGTATGTATGTATGTATGTATGTATGTATGTATGTATGTATGTATGTATGTATGTATGTATGTATGTATGTATGTATGTCTGTCTGTATGTATGTATGTATGTATGTATGTATGTATGTATGTATGTATGTATGTATGTATGTATGTATGTATGTATGTATGTATGTATGTATGTATGTATGTATGTATTATGTATGTATGTATGTATGTCTGTCTGTATGTATGTATGTATGTATGTATGTATGTATGTATGTATGTATGTATGTATGTATGTATGTAGGTATGTATGTATGTATGTATGTATGTATGTATGTATGTATGTATGTATGTATGCATGTATTTATGTATGTATGTATGTATGTATGTATGTATGTATTTATGTGTGTATGTGTATATGTATGTATGTATGTATGTATGGATGAATGTACATATTTATGTATGTATGTATGTATGTATGTATACATACATATATACATAGAATTCCGTCCATCGGTTCGTTGGTCCTTCTGTCCGTTTGTCCGTACAAGCCTCTCCAGCCCTAACGACTTTACCTACTTTCTTCAAACTACGTATCCAGCGTTTGTTTGGTCATGATTCTAGACCATTTTTATACATTATAGTTATGATACTTGGTTTTTAGTTTTGATTTAGCCATGTCTGTCCGTCCGTCCGTCCATTCGTCACATACATATACAAAAACTATTTCTATACACTACCTCATAGCATAACCAGGCGAAAAACTGTATTTTTTTAGAACCGTAAATGATTTTGATAAACTGTCTCAACAATATGTTCTGACAATGACATTTTCTATTTGTTTTTAGGATGGGATGGGTATAAAACGATCCACACAGTGGATTGTATCCTTCTCTTATGTTTTTCGAAATGTTTGAAGTTTTGCTGAAAAAGCTTTTTTACTGAAAACGCCCTCAAAAAGTGGGAGTGGATTGTCATTTCTCCTTATTGGCGGTTCTGGTATGTCTCTCTCAACACATGGGATATTCAGGATTGTTGATACACTAAAATCATTGAAGGCTTTATTGGCATGTTCGACTTCCATTGCCAGTGAAGCGTTCGGAAGTTCTTAGACGATGACAACCCTCTTCCTTGCCCTATGCTTCCGGACACGTTCTTTACTAGTTTTCGTTTTGTTCTTAGAACGAAGTCGAGCTGGATATTCTTTGCACCTCAGTGCATTTGATTTAGGCATTTTGATGTATGTAAAATTTTGTTTTCCGCTATGATGAAATCACATACAAGCAAAAAAATGTATTGCTTCACACCCATCAAAAATGACACAAAACACATATTTCGTTTTTCGTCCCCACCTTATATATACTTACTTATACTTACACTTTACGCTATATCTAACTTAATTATTTCACTATGTATCAAAACTAATATACCCCTATGGGATACATGTTAGTATTGATACATAGTTTGTAGAATAGAGAAATAATTGCTGTAGATATACCTCAAATTATATTGATTCAGAATCACCAACGTAGTCGATCTAGCCATGTCTGTCTGTCCGTCCGTTCGCACGTCTTTGTGTCAGTTTTAAAAAAATTGGTATATAGAGTCTTTATCCGACCAAAAAGAAGAAGTGTTAACATTTTTGAAATCCGCCCACTGCCACGTCCATTTTTATAAAAACGTAGTTGTAGGCGAAATCATTAAAGTTTTTGAAAAAAATCTGAACAAGATTCCTAAACAATTTTAATGTCTATATCTTGTCTACAAAGTTTCTTGCCATGCCCACTTTTTGGGGACGTTTTCGAAATATTTCAAAAAAAATGTTGATGCAAAACTATTGGTCATGACGATAAAAACATTTCTTTATATGTCATTTTATATTTCTATACAATAGTTCAGAGCATAAGCAGGCAAAAATCATTGTTTTTTCTCGAACCGTGGAAGATTTTGATAATCTGTTTGAACAAAATGTTATTACAATGACATTTTTAATTTCTCTTATAAAGAGAGAGATATTGTTTTCGTGAAAACTTTCGACCTCGAGAATTTGATTCATTCTAACATTACGATGATAGCGGAACTCCAAAAAGTGTTTTTTTTTTAGAATTCCGTCCGTAGTCGGTTCGTTGGTCCTTCGGTCCGTTTGTCCGTACAATCCTCTCCAGGCTAAACGACTTTACCGAATTTCTTCAAACTTCGTATCCAGCGTTTGTTTGGTCATAATTCTAGACCATTTTTATACATTACAGTTTGATACATAGTTTGTAACTTAGAGAAATAATTGAGCTAGGTATACCTCAAAGTATATGGATCGACTCAGAATCGATAGCTGAGTCGATTTAGCCATGTCTGTCCGTCCGGCCGTCCGCACGTCACCAGCTTTGGATTTTTCATTTTGTGCAAGAATGATGAAATTCGGTACACGTGATTGTATTTACTCCACTCAGAACAGGTGTACAATTTTTTTAAATCCGCCCACTGCCACGCCCTCTTTTCAGAAAATGTTAGGGATACTGAAAAAGTCTGAACGACATAGGTAGATAATCATGATGGCTATATCTTTTTCATACAACGTTTTTTTTGCCACGCCCACTTTTTGGGGGCGTTTTTAGTTAAAATCATTTTTCGGTAAAATTTTAAACATTTCGAAAAAAACGGTAATGCAAAATCATTGGTTCTCTTAATATAAACATTTCTTACATATATCATCTTAAGGATGGGATGGGATATGGTACAAAACGATCCACACAGTGGGTTGTAGCGTTCTCATATGTTTTCGCTTTTAGACATGTTATTACAGGTACCTGCCACACAAAAATCATAAATAACCTCAATTTTTGTCGAAAACGGCTCTAAGGTTTTAATTAAACTTCATATAAAACCGCCAAAATATGCGAATTGCAACGAAAATCATCCAGCTAGCTATAGAGGATGTACAGTTGCAACAGAAATTCAACTTGCTAAAGACAAGAGGCAAAAGAAACCACACAACAGGCTAAATATGGACGCACCTAAAGTCAAAAATGACTTACAACAAAGCATCCAAACAAAAATCAATACCCAAGCGTTAAAAGTCTTAAAAGATAAAAAATTAACACCAACTAAAAATAACATATGATCAAGTAGCATCAAAAACCACAGGAAAACCAGCTGACAAAACAGAAAAAAAAATAAAACCAATAATCTGTTTGAACAAAATGTTATTACAATGACATTTTTAATTTCTCTTATAAAGGAGAGATATTGTTTTCGTGAAAACTTTCGACCTCGAGAATTTGATTCATTCTAACATTACGATGATAGCGGAACTCCAAAAAGTGTTTTTTTAGAATTCCGTCCGTAGTCGGTTCGTTGGTCCTTCGGTCCGTTTGTCCGTACAAGCCTCTCCAGGCTAAACGACTTTACCGACTTTCTTCAAACTTCGTATCCAGACTTTGTTTGGTCATAATTCTAGAGCATTTTTATACATTACAGTTTGATACATAGTTTGTAACATAGAGAAATAATTGAGCTAGGTATACCTCAAAGTATATGGATCGACTCAGAATCGATAGCTGAGTCGATTTAGCCATGTCTGTCCGTCCGGCCGTCCGCACGTCACCAGCTTTGGATTTTTCATTTTGTGCAAGAATGGTGAAAATCGGTACACGTGCTTGTTTTTACTCCACTCAGAACAGGTGTACATTTTTTTTTTAAATCCGCCCACTGCCACGCCCTCTTTTCAGAAAATTTTAGGGATACTGAAAAAGTCTGAACGACATAGGTAGATAATCATAAAGGCTATATCTTGTTCATACAACGTTTTTTTTTGCCACGCCCACTTTTTGGGGCGTTTTTAGTTAAAATCATTTTTCGGTAAAATTTTAAACATTTCGAAAAAAACGGTAATGCAAAATCATTGGTTCTCTTAATATAAACATTTCTTACATATATAATCTTAAGGATGGGATATGGTACAAAACGATCCACACAGTGGGTTGTAGCGTTCTCATATGTTTTCGCTTTTAGACATGTTATTACAGGTACCTGCCACACAAAAATCATAAATAACCTCAATTTTTGTCGAAAACGGCTCTAAGGTTTTTATTAAACTTCATATAAATTAAACTTCATATTTATGTGAGCATATCCGTTGCAATAAAACTGCATACCCAGTTTTTTTTTAAGAAAATCCATATACGGATTTATAAAGAAAATTGTCAATTTTTCGCAAACTTGGCCAAATTGAATGAAATTTATTTGTGTACCCTATCCCATAGGGGTATATTAGTTTTGATACATAGTTTGTAAGATAGAGAAATAATTGAGCTAGGTATACCTCAAAATATATGGATCGACTCAAAATCGCTAGCTGAGTCGATCTAGCTATGTCTGTCTGTCCGTCCGTCAGTCCGTCTGTAGGTAACCGGTTTTTGGGCATTAAATTTTGAGCTTGGATAATGAAATTTGGTACAAGTAGTCCATGTAAGTGCTGTTCGAACAAGTGTAAACATTTTTAATATCCATCCAGTTCTATATATTTCGTCTATAAAAAATTGTTTGCCACGCCCACATTTGGGCGTGGGCGTCGCCATAAAGCCAACATTTGGGGATATTTATTTTAAGGATGGGATGGGATAGGGTACTAAATGTTTTTATGTAGAGGATTATGAAAGAGCTCTTCCAAAGAGAAGGAAAGGCTCCATGTGATATTGTGGGTTGGAAAGGAGCAGTAAGGGGTTGAGCTAAATAGTTAATACAATTTTTCAGAACTATAGAACGAATGAATATTCTTTAGTTTCTATACCTTTGCTTCTACGAGAACGGATACTTTAAATGGGTTTAATGAAGTTTGTGGACAATTTCTCATGTAAAACATATAATCAACATCAACTTCAAGCCTTTCGTTAGTAAACGATCGGGTGAAGTACTTTGAAAATATATTAGCAATGATTTTGGGGTCGGCTGAGGTTGTGTTAGGAGAATTTAAAGCAGATGGATAGGTATCTGATTTCATTTTTGAGTTAATGAAATAGAAAAATCGTTTGGGGTTCGAAATTGTGCTATAATGCATCTGGTCTACAATATCGGTGATAAAGAGATCCGTAGAGGTCGCTATATGAGTTTAATGAAGTTTGTGGACAATTTCTCTTGTAAAAAAATAATCAACTTCAAGCCTTTCGGTGGTGAACGATTGGGTGAAGTAATTTGCAAATAAATTAGCAAAGATTTTGGGATCGCTTGAGGATGTATTATAGAATTTAAAGGATAGTTATCTGATTCTTTTTTTTAGTTAATGAAATGGAAAAATCGTTTAGGGTTGGAGATTATGCTATAATGCATGAGGTCTATATACTGGTAATAGATAGATTCGCAGAGGTCGCTAAAATTGAAAGATGCATTTAAAAATTTAAAAAAACCATAGTTCGAACGAGATATAAAATAAACCCGCCAGAGTTTGTTTCTTGTGTTTTTGGTGAACCAAGGTGGTGAATTGGAAGAATTCTTCTGTACCATAAAAGGGACTGATTGATTAAAACGGTTAAACATTTTGTAGTAGAACATCTTACAGCAGTATCAATAGTAAAACTCGTTTTTTCAATAACATTGTTGAAGTTGACGTTGCTGAGTAGGTTGTTTAATTTAACGAAGTCGGTTTTATGGAAGCTAAAACTATAAGATTTATAAGTGTGTGGAGTATTATTAATATTGCCATAGAAAAAAGAGAGGGAAAGAGATGGGCGAAAACGGTCTAGCTTGGATAGAAGGTGTTTGTTCACAGAGATATCACAGTTGTCAGATGAGAAGATAAAGTCAAGCTGTCTACAAAATTGTTGGTAATGCCACGTAATTGATAAAGACCAGAATCGAAAGACAATCAGTGAAAAGTGTCTCCTTGTCTGAGGAGGAATTTAAAGCGATAAAGTTGGACTCATCGTCTGATACAGTCCATCGAAAATTATGAAAGTTAAAGTCTCCTAAAATCAAGACAACATCTGTAGTTTTTACAACATTGAGCAGTTGGTAATCGCGTCTATGGCAAGCTGGTATGATTGTATGGGCTGGAAAGGTAGAATGTAGCAGCAGAAGATGGATGTAGATGTTACGCCCCGATGTACTAATAAATACACAAATAAACTCTAAATAAGCGTGTTCTATGTTGAGAACAGTGTTGAGTCAAGGATTGGTTTCGTTAAGTGCAAATGTGTCATAGGGGAGCTTATGAGAGTTAAGAAAGACGGAGGCTTCTCACATTCCGGTAATATACTGACAAACATTCAAGGATGGAGCAGCATGTGTTAATAGTTGGTTCGAAGCGAAAGAAGTTATTAAAGTCGGTACGTGACTTTTGGAGGTGAGTACTACGTTTAGAGCCAATGTAAGAAGCGAACGAAGAGAGATCGTTGGAGTGATGGCCAAACCCTCTTGGGCGATGGAAACCTCAACATTGGTATTTGGTTTTCCAAAATGTTTGCTTTTTGGCGATAAAATATAGAAACTGTCATTTTCAAAACATTTTGTTCTGACAGTTTATCAAAGTCTTTTATGGTTCGACAAAAAAACACCGTTTTCCTACTGCACATGGTATGTCCTGGGGTATAAAAATGTTTTTTTTAGAAAAATTTATCCAAAAAGTGGGCATAGGTTAAAATGATATATGGACGAAATGTTAATATTAACATAGTTACAGATTTTGCATCAAAATTTCCTTTATCCAAAATAGCGGGGGTGTAGAATATTCCCGAGGTAAGGTATGCCTGTCGTAAAAGGCGACTTAAATCCAAAAAGTTTAAACTTTTCACAAAAGTTAAAAAGAAAAGATCATGCAATGAACAAAACAAAAGATTTGAATACCCAAGGTGGTAGGCCAGTTACACTGGTAAATCCACCCTCTTCGGAGGTCGGTCCCATGGATTCTGGGGGGGGACCATTTATTGCCTAGTAGCGACCCTTTCGGAAGATGTAAAAGGGTCGAAAGTACACCCCTAAAAAGGTAGATAACAATGAAAACCTAAAGGCTAAATTTTTAAAAGCCTGTGAAGAAAGAGATGGGTTTAAGCAACTCAATGAGGCACTGCTGAGAGAAATAAATAATCTGAAGCAGGAGTTGCAATTGTTGAAAGAACAAATAAACGGCCAAAAAAAAGAAAATGCTCAGACTGTCGAGTTCTCAACCGATGAAGAAGAACTTAAAAAAGAGACGGAAGGGCATGGTCACATGGGGAATAAAAATAAAAAGCGTAAAAATGGAAAGCTGTCAAAATATTGAGATTGATCCAGGTAGAGGAAACCAAATTAAAAAAATAATTAATCCTCCACCAATCATAGCGCTTCAAATAAACAACTATGAAAGCCTAACCAAATTATTGGAGGAAAATAAAATAAAAGCAAGCACAACCCTTATTAATAAAAATGATATAAAAATTCATGTGGTTGAAGAGGCAACGTACAGAAACCTCACCAAAATACTAAACCAAAAAAAGTGCAATGGTACTCTTATGAAAGTAAGCAATTAAGGCCTATAAAGGTATAGTAGTAAAAAAATTACACTACTCATGCTCGCCTGGAAGCATTAAAAAATACCTAAAAGAGAAAAAGTTCAAAATAATAGAAGTAGTCAATATGCTTAAATTTAAAAGCAAAGTACCACTTCCAAACTTTATGCTCAGTTTTGAGCATGACGAAGACATAAAAAAAAATCTACGGAATAAAAGACATACCTGGAATGAAAGTTGAAATCCACACATTAAGGGAATCTAAACTCGTTCCATAATGCAAAATTTGCCAAAAGTATGGTCTTACACAAAAATACTGCAGCGCAGTCACCATACTAAAGACTGTATGAAAAAAAAGATGAACCGCCAAAATATGCGAATTGCAACGAAAATCATCCAGCTAGCTATAGAGGATGTACAGTTGCAACAGAAATTCAACTTGCTAAAGACAAGAGGCAAAAGAAACCTCACAACAGGTTAAATATGGACGCACCTAAAGTCAAAAAGGACTTACAACAAAGCATCCAAACAAAAATCAATACCCAAGCGTTAAAAGTCTTAAAAGATAAAAATTAAAACCAACTAAAAATAACATATGATCAAGTAGCATCAAAAACCACAGGAAAACCAGCTGACAAAACAGAAAAAAAAAATAAAACCAATGCAAACCCTAATGAGACAAATCCTTAATAAAATGGATTCCATGGAGAAATGTAATAAACAATATTAGAAAGAATATCTATTCTTGAAAGACAGCGCAGCAACAAAAGAGCTGTACCAAAAAGACAAACATGATGAATAAAATAAAAATCCTTGAATGGAATGCTAATGGTATCGAGAATCGCAAGGAAGAGATTCAAATAATACTCGATATTAACCAAATCGATATATGCCTCATCTCAGAGACTCATTTAAAATTATCTACAGACTTTAAGTTGCAAGAATATAAACTATATCACACCCCACATCCTCACGATTGTGCAAAAGGATGGGGCTGCAGTCTTAATAAAAAACGAGATTTAAAGCAGATGGATAGGTATCTGATTTCATTTTTGAGTTAATGAAATAGCAAAATCGTTTGGGGTTCGAAATTGTGCTATAATGCATCTGGTCTACAATATCGGTGATAAAGAGATCCGTAGAGGTCGCTATATGAGTTTAATGAAGTTTGTGGACAATTTCTCTTGTAAAAAAAATTTTGCTTTACAAAACACTCTAACGGCGATTTTGACGACTACACGACACACGTTAAGAATTTCAAAGAAAATCAACAAGGCTTGTACAAACCACTCTCATTACGGTAAATTTGACGGTTATAGAAAGGGAATTAAAAGAAGTGACAGTAATATCTTTGGTCTCTCGTGCAATGCATGAAGAGCGACAACCTCGTATCTTCGATTTGAGTAATGACATTTGGTTGAAAACCTCGTAACAGCGAGTTACGAGGTTCTTGCAGTAAACAAAGACAAAGAAAGTCAGATGAGAGGAATTGAGAGGAAAATTGCTATTCAGATACGTGTTTTCTACACTTATGAGGAGGAAAGTGACGATGCCAAATCTGGAAAAAAAAAACAAAAAACTAAGATTTTGCAGTTACGAGGTTGAGAAAGTAAGACGACGATATGCTACTATTTAGTGCATAGAAATGGTTTCAAAAAAGGGGTGTGGGTAAGAATGATTTATGGAAGAAATGTTTACATTACCATATTTAATAATTTTGAATCAAAAATTTTTTTAAATGTTTGAAGTTTTGCTGAAAAACGTTTTTTTGCTGGAAAAAAGGGGACGTGGGTTAGAATGATTGTATCGCACGGTCACTAGCTAAATGCTGCACTTTTTACTAAGTGCACGCTAAAATTGCGGATTCAAAAGAAATCTAAAATCGATCGCTAGAACAACTTTGATATGAAATAAAACGACTGAAACCGTGGTATGGATTAAGAATTTAAATAGTTTATTATTGCCGACTGACTCTTGACTGACACATTCTGTGTCTCATAGTTAACATGAAACCTCATCTTCTGCTGCCCTTGACCAACTTCAAAGTTCGTTGACTTTTAAATTGCGGAACTGGAACTGCTACTTGGATTGATCTGCTTAGCGGCTTCCGTACGATCCTACATACAAAATATTGGTTAGCGTGCTAACTCTACCAACAACATTGCATGCACTCTTCATAAAATAGTGTTGAGTCGGTTACCCACACTTCCGTTGCGGTGTTCTGTGATGCTGTTATGTCGGTGCTAGAAAGTATGTGATGATCGTATGAAAAACATCGAATTTTTGCTATATGGTTTCTCCACCTTGTCACCCACACTATTGTGCTTTCTCTCCGGGAAGCTGCTGTGCGTATTGTTCTTGTTCGTTTGTTGTTGTTGCATGGTTCCTGTCTCTTATTTGTTGGTGACATTGACAAAAAATAAAATACGTTTTTGCCGACGGCTTTTTGCAGTTTGGCATTCAATTTAAATGCATTGTTGCGCTGCAACATCCTGTGGGGCCACAGGAAGACGAATTCGATGGGAGATGAAGTTTTCGGCGAAGGTTAATTATAACGCATTTTAAATCCCTCTTATGATGTTGGTTCTCCGCTCATGATTAAAGATGTATGTTGCGAGATGTTTCCACTGACTATGCACTCGATGAGATGCATGCATATGTGGGTTACATGAAAAATAAAGAGGGTGGGGTGAAGGTGTGTGGCAATATTAGGTTATATATAGCGATTAGAAATGATTAAGAATTATGAGTTAGTAATTATTATGACTAATATTTGTTATTGGTCACTCCCTTTCGTCCTTATACAAGAATGACTTCATCAACTCTGCTACTGTCGCACCTCTCGATATGATATCTGCCGGATTCGCCTTGGTTCCCACGTGTCTCCAAGTAGCTTGATGGGATCCTTGTTGAATCCTGGATACGCGATTTGCCACAAAAGTTTCCCACGTCGATGGGTGTTTTGCTAGCCAGTGCAAGACAATTTCCGAGTCTGTCCACAGATTGACCAACTCGATTTCTTGCGGAAAGTTGTTTAGCACCTTTTCTAAAAGTTTTACCAATAATTCCGCCGCACAGAGTTCTAGCCGAGGGATTGGTTGGACTTTCTTCGGAGCTACCCGTGATTTGGCACAGTATAGGTTCACCAATACCTGTCCTCTTGTGACAGAGCGCACATAAATGCAACACCCATAGGCTCTTCCCGACGCATCTGCAAATCCATGGATCTGCACCTTGGAATCGGACTCCTCACATGGTAACACACTTCTCGCAACCCGTATCCTCTGCAGCACTTCTAGTTCGTCCTTGAACTTTGCCCATTGAGTGTGTAATTCCTGTGACAACGATTCATCCCTAACGCTTTAATGTTGTCTGCATCATTTATTCGCAATGGTTTCTCCTTATCGTCATCTGGAATGTATGCCAAGAATGATGGCTCGTTGGAAAACCACTTACGAATCTCAAATTTTCCTTTTTATAGTACCGCTTTTACTTCATCGTAAATGCTCTCAATCTCACCACGCGTATTACCACCAGTAATTAAGTCGTCGACGTAGAAGTCTTTTGTAACTTTTCCTGCTCCAATTGGGTAATCGTTTTGACACTCCGCTGCCAGCTGCGTGAGGCATCTTGTGGCTAAATACGGAGCCGACGTTGTCCCGTATGTGACAGTCAATAGCCTGTAGATATCCAACTCGCTCTTAGGGTCATCTCTCCATAAGATGCATTGAAAATATGCATCCCGATCATCCACGTTAACCTGTCTGTACATTTTTGATATATCCGCTGTGAGTGCATATTTGTAACCTCTAAACAGATCATTCTGCACAACTGGGCCTTTCAACAAAATTTCATTCAACGAGAGATTACCTGATGATCTCGCACTACAATCTAAGAGCTTTCGTCTGCGCATGACATCTCTAATTGACTTTCCCCACAGTGTATTCGCAAATTATTCAAAATATCTAATATCTAATGTAGATCACCCGAAACCGAGGACAATCGCTCGTCCTCGGAAAATAAATATCGTCGGACAATGAATAACGTAAATAATTCACGTAAAAAGGATTCTAGTTCTAATTACTGGAGTCCATTACAATGTCTACCTGACAGTGACAACAGTGACGATATGGACGATGTAGTTGCGGTTAGTGCAAAAAAAGTATATATACCACCAATAAAACTCCTCCAAAAATTGAGTGATGACGTTCATAGTTTCATGAAAACATTTAATATTAATAACTATTACATAAAACGAATATCCATTGGGATAAAAATTGTCTGTGAATCCCTTGCTTCCTATAACTCAGTGCTTGACAAGTTAAAATCTGAAAACTGACAATTTTTTTCACATGATATCCACAGTGAAAAAGCTTTCAAAGTTATTCTCTACGGCATGGGTGATATGGATGCAAATATATTCAAAAGTGAACTCATAAAAATCGGCTTAAAGTGCATTAATACTAAAAAAATAACAAAAACATATGAACGTTATAGTGATGTTTTTTTATCTAGTTTCACTAGAAAATAGTTCAATCAGACTAGCTGATCTAAAAAAAACAGTATCGTTCTATTTTACATACTCAGGTCAACTGGAGTATTCAAAAAAAAATTAAAGGTAAACTGACTCAGTGTCACAACTGCCAAATGTTCGGGCATGGCGAACGTAATTGCTACGTAAAAGCCTACTGTGCCATCTGCGGAGGTCAAAACAAGACTTCATTATGCGACAATGTTGCCGTGAACAAGTGCGTTAACTGCAACGGCTGTCTACTGACCCAACTTGTGCCAATAGGATCAAATATTCTCAGATCCCTGTTCACGTAAATGCTAAAAATACACAGAAACACATATTGTTCACTTCTATGTCCGATTTTCCTTTGCTGCCGCAGCCGCGGAACCGTAATCAAGAGAGCAGTAACTATGCTATCACTAGCTCTCAACCTCACGCTCATACTCAAACGGCATTGCGTATTGTATGGGAGAAGGACGACTGCAATGTGAACAGCTCTCTCAACCATACTGCCGGCAACATTCCTGGTAACATTCCCAGTAACATTTCAAGCAACATCCTAATACACAATCAACATTGTTCACGATCGAGGAACTCAACGATTAGCTATGGAAATGATCACGAGTTTGTCTACTTGTAAAGTAGAACAGTTCCAAGTTATTGCACATTTAGCAACTAAGTTTTTGTATAGTAATGTTAAGTAATATGATATATAATTAAATTAATATTGTCACTTAGAATGCGACAGGCATTCGCAGCAAAACTGTAGAATTTATAAACTTTTTAAAAAACAGCAACATTGACGTTGCTTTGGTTACTGAGACTTGGCTTAAACAAGGTATTCATTTATCAACACCTCAATACAAATGCTACCGAAATGATATATATGCCAGTTAACGTTAATAACATGGATAAAAGGAAACAAAAAAATACTAAAAAAAAAACAATCCGCTGTGCGGATCGTCATCATATCCTTAAAATAAATATGTCCAAAATGTCGGCTTTATGGCGATGAAATATAGATATGTCATAACGTATTGTTCAGAGAGTTTATCATAATCTTGTATGGTTCGACAAAAAATAAACGTTTTTCTCCTGCATATGCTACTATTTAGTGCATAGAAATGGTTTCAAAAAAGGGGCGTGGGTAAGAATGATTTATGGAAGAAATGTTTACATTACCATATTTAATGATTTTGAATCAAAATTTGTTTGAAATGTTTGAAGTTTTGCTGAAAAACGTTTTTTTGCTGAAAAAAAAGGGGACGTGGGTTAGAATGATTGTATCGCACGGTCACTAGCTAAATGCTGCACTTTTTACTAAGTGCACGCTAAAATTGCGGATTCAAAAGAAATCTAAAATCGATTGCTAGAACAACTTTGATATGAAATAAAACGACTAAAACCGTGGTATGGATTATGAATTTAACTAGTTTATTATTGCCGACTGACTCTTTGCACTTTACAAATTGGAATGTTACATTCTGTGTCTCATAGTTAACATGAAATCTCATCTTCTGCTGCCCTTGACCAACTTCAAAGTTCGTTGACTTTTAAATTGCGGAACTGGAACTGCTACTTGGATTGATCTGCTTAGCGGCTTCCGTACGATCCTACATACAAAATATTGGTTAGCGTGCTAACTCTACATCAACATTGCATGCACTCTTCATAACATAGTGTTGAGTCGGTCACCCACACTTCCGTGGCGGTGTTCTGTGATGCTGTTGTTTCGGTGCTAAAAAGTATGTGATGATCGTATGAGAAACATATAATTTATTCTATATGGTTTCTCCACTTTGTAACCCACACTATAAGCTGCTGTGCGTATTGTTCTTGTTTGTTTGTTGTTGTTGCATGGTTTCTGTCTCTTATTTGTTGGTGACATTGACAAAAAATATAAATGCGTTTTTGCCGACGGCTTTTTGCAGTTTTGCATTCAATGCGTTTTGCTTTTCGCAAATTTGAATTTAAATGCATTGTTGCGCTGCAACATCCTGCCGGGCCACAAGAAGCCGAATTCGATGCATGCATATGTAGGTTACATGAAAAATAAAGAGGGTGGGGTGAAGGTGTGTGGCAATATTAGGTTATACATAGCGATTAGAAATGATTAAGAATTATGAGTTAGTAATTATTATGACTAATATTTGATACATTTTAGTATATGATTATATATGTGTGTTTGTGTGTAAAATACATTTTATTCGTTTGTCCATGGAATCAAACAAACTTAAGCGATTTGACGTTTTAGGCTCGATGTTGCTGTCTTTATAGTGACTACACGTATTTTCCCATCAGATCCAGGATGAGTTTTAACTATCCTACTAAGCCGCCAAAGTGTATGAGGTGTTTGTTCTTCAGGTAGAAGTACAAGTTGTCCTTTTAATGTCTGGATTCATGGTTAATATGAGCGTTGTTGAAGTCGAACAAGGTATTCGGACCTCCATTTTTTCCAGAAATCTTGGTGAAGTTTTTGAAGAAGTTGCCATCTGTCCAAATGGGTTGACTTGATGTCGGTTAGGTTACTTTCGGGCGCAGCTGGGGGGTTAGAGTGCCACATAGTCCCATTAGCTTGGAGTTGCTTTGCGATGTCTTCTGTCCATTGTTTTTGCAGTTAGGCATTGTCTAAATCAATGATTCTGGCAGCTCCTTGGAAATTTGTGCCGCAATCACCGTACAGGTTTGAACAGATCATACGGCGTGCGGTAAATCGTTTGAGGGCTGTAAGAAACGCAGATGTACTACAATCACTCACATGCTCCAGGTGCACTGCTTTTGTACAGAAGCAAACGATGATTGCAATATAAGTGTTTCGTAAGCTTTTTTACGGTTTTCAACAACGAATGAATTTCTGCGAAACTGTCTTCAACGAAATAAAACACGACTAGTTCCAATGATCAAAATTCAACAATAATATATTTCAAATATTTTACGCCCTTTTATATTACTCTTTTTGAGTGAGTTTACGAAGATTTAAAATTTGGCAGTTATGTTGAGTGACTTGGGTTACAGGGTGACCCAACATTCCGGCCCCTGTTGAAGGAACTGCATGATTGCAGCTAGTTCAACACTCAAAGGGAAGCATCGCCAATCTTTGCACCATCGACCACTTGTATTTTGCCGTTGTCGCCCTTTATCCTGGATATTACACGTCCCATTCGCCACTGGTTTGATGGAATGTTGTCGTCTGCAATCAACACCAAAGTCCCTGACTTGATTTCTTTGACGGCTGCTGCTCTCCACTTTGCTTTGCTTTGAAGTTCTAGCAAATAACCTCGTCGCCATCGCTCCCAAAAATGTTGCCTTAGAAGTGATACCCGCTTCCAGCAATTTATTGATGACATGGTCTTTGGTTGATCGAGTACCGGCTCCGGTATGGCTCGTTGTGCGTCTCCAATTAGGAAATGGCCAGGCGTAAGGACCTCACAATCATTGGGATCGGATGACATCGGCGAAATAGGTCTAGAATTTAAAATAGATTCAATATCAATGACAATGGTATTAAATTCTTCAACATTCAACAATGTTTGAGACATCACACGACGAAAATGGTATTTAAACGATTTGACCGCAGCTTCCCACAGCCCCCCAAAATGCGGTGATCTAGGTGGGATATGTTTAAATTCGATCGCCTCCCCCGCACACCAACTACCTATGTCTTTCTCCGCTTGCTGGTTAAAGAGCATGTGCTTCAAAGACGCAAGTTCTCTCCTAGCACCTGCGAAGTTCGTTGCGTTATCACAGTAAATGCGCCGGGGCAGTCCTTTTCTTGCCACAAATCGTTTTAATGCCATAATAAACGCTTTGGTCGTCAACTCGCTTACTTCCTCAAGATGAACTGCTTTACATCCAAAGCACACAAAAACTGCAACATAATACTTCTTTGGCGAACGTCCTGTTACTCCTTCTGTAACCCGATAGGGTCCACAAAAATCAACGCCTGTAGTTAGAAATGGCCTACTTAAACTAACTCGATTTTTCGGAAGATTTCCCATTATTTCCACCTGAAGCTGAGGTCGAAAGTTAAAGCATCGTAGACAACTTTTTATTACCCTGCGCACCAATGTTCTGCAGTTTATGATCCAAAACCGATGCCTTACCAACGCCACTAATGCTTGTAGGCCTGCATGCATGTTTTTAAAGTGCAAATGAATTACATAGTTCCACACAAACTGGTTATCGTTGGGTAAAAGTATTGGATGTTTCATATCATACGGAAGCGTTGCATTTTGAACCTTCCCCTAACTCTCAACAACTCCACTCCTGATTGTGCTCCTATGTACGGAGCTAGCGCCTTCACCTTGCTATGAGTAGGTAACTCCTTGTTGCGCTTCAACAACCGTGCTTCCTCTTCGAACGATGAGTTTTGGATATGCCACATTATTTTCAACAACGCCTTTTCCAGCTCGTCTACCGATAGAATATCTTCTTTAGGCATACCCGTTTTACGACACTTCTTTATAAATCTACAAACATATGCCACAATACGAATTGTTTTTTTGGACGCTGCGAAATTTGGTATATATTCCTCGAAACTCATCTGTGATTCTTGTTGTCATCAACGTTGTTCGCATACTTTTTTTTTCCTGGAACTGCTGATATATTAAGAGTTGGTTTCGTTATTGGTCACTCCCTTTCGTCCTTATACAAGAATGACTTCATCAACTCTGCTACTGTCGCACCTCTCGATATGATATCCGCCGGATTCGCCTTGGTTCCCACGTGTCTCCAAGTAGCTTGATGGGATCCTTGTTGAATCCTGGATACGCGATTTGCCACAAAAGTTTCCCACGTCGATGGGTGTTTTGCTAGCCAGTGCAAGACAATTTCCGAGTCTGTCCACAGATTGACCAACTCGATTTCTTGCGGAAAGTTGTTTAGCACCTTTTCTAAAAGTTTTACCAATAATTCCGCCGCACAGAGTTCTAGCCGAGGGATTGGTTGGACTTTCTTCGGAGCTACCCGTGATTTGGCACAGTATAGGTTCACCAATACCTGTCCTCTTGTGACAGAGCGCACATAAATGCAACACCCATAGGCTCTTCCCGACGCATCTGCAAATCCATGGATCTGCACCTTGGAATCGGACTCCTCACATGGTAACACACTTCTCGCAACCCGTATCCTCTGCAGCTGTTCTAGTTATAACGATTCATCCCACTTCACCTTGGATATCCATAGATCTTGCATAAAGATGTTCGCCCTCACAATTATTGGATTTATTATTCATAATGGGTCAAATAATTGAGCCATCTCTGACAGCACTATCCGCATCGTGATACGATTGGATGACGCTAACTATGGAGTCAAATAGCAAAGCTGGTCTGCCGTAGGATCCCAACTAATCCCTAACGCTTTAATGATGTCTGTATCATTTATTCGCAATGGTTTCTCTTTATCGTCATCTGGAATGGATGCCAAGAATGATGGCTCGTTGGAAAACCACAAATCTCCTTTTTCTAGTACCGCTTTTACTTCATCGTAAATACTCTCACCACGCGTAATTAAGTCGTCAACGTAGAAGTCTTTTCTAACTTTTCCTGCTCCAATTGGGTAATCGTTTTGACACTCCGCTGTCAGCTGCGTGAGGCATCTTGTGGCTAAATACGGAGCCGACGTTGTCCCGTATGTGACAGTCAATAGCCTGTAGATATCCAACTCGCTCTTAGGGTCATCTCTCCATAAGATGCATTGAAAATATGTATCCCGATCATCCACGTTAACCTGTCTGTACATTTTTGATATATCCGCTGTGAGTGCATATTTGTAACCTCTAAACCTCAATATAATTGAAAACAGATCATCCTGCACAACTGGGCCTTTCAACAAAATTTCATTCAACGAGAGATTACCTGATGATCTCGCACTACAATCTAGGAGCTTTCGTCTGCGCATGACATCTCTAATTGACTTTCCCCACAGTGTATTCGCAAATTATTCAAAATATCTAAACGCGGTAGATCACCCGAAACCGAAGACAATCGCTCGTCCTCGGAAAATAAATATCGTCGGACAATGAATAACGTAAATAATTCACGTAAAAAGGATTCTAGTTCTAATTACTGGAGTCCATTACAATGTCTACCTGACAGTGACAACAGTGACTATATGGACGATGTAGTTGCGGTTAGTGCAAAAAAACTATATATACCACCAATAAAACTCCTCCAAAAATCGAGTGATTACGTTCATAGTTTCATGAAAACACTTAATATTAATGACTATTACATAAAACGAATATCCATTGGGATAAAAATTGTCTGTGAATCCCTTGCTTCCTATAACTCAGTGTTTGACAAGTTAAAATCTGAAAACTGTAAATTTTTTTCACATAATATTTACAGTGAAAAAGCTTTCAAAGTTATTCTCTACGGCATGGGTGCAATATGGATGCAAATATATTAAAAAGTGAACTCATAAAAATCGGCTTAAAGTGCATTAATACTAAAAAAATAACTAAAACATATGAACGTTATAGTGATGTTTTTTATCTAGTTTCACTAGAAAATAGTTCAATCAGACTAGCTGATCTAAAAAAAACAGTATCGTTCTATTTTACATAAAATCTTTATTGGCAGATTTTACAGGTCTACTGACGAAGGCAAGTAGAAGTTTGGATCTGCGAGTGAGAGATTTGCAGGAATGTCCCACTCTCCAAACTCGACTTTTTGCTCCGGCTGGATGCTGGTTATTTTTGGCAAAATTAAGGCATCCGTTGATGTACTAAACGCCGACGACCTCGAGTTTATTGAAATTGTAGTGCTGTGCTTGACCTGCATTGGCAATGAACCTACTCCGGCTATTGTTAAGTTGACACGTATTTTTCGAATACGTAGCTGCTGCACCACTGCTTCCGTAACAAAATTAAGTTGAGAAGCAGAATCTAACACGCCCTAAACTCATGTCTTTCCCCACTGCAATCTAGAAGCTCCACTACTGCTGTTGCCAATATAACCTGACCTGATTCATTAACTCGAGCAACTGCCGAATGCAGGGCTGAGTTACCCGTCATGCTTTCTGCTTCTGCTTGTTGTGCACCTGAATCGAGCCGATCCACCGTATATACTTCGAATCGATGTAGAAGTATATGATGGGGCCACCACATACTGAGCACTTTGCCTTTGTGCACTTGCGACAGAGTGTCCACCACCATCCGCGACGCTAATATTCGTGAACGCAGAACACATATCATTGTGTGTCCAATTTTCGTGCAAAAATTGCAATTACCGCCGTTTGCTACGACTAGCGTGGTTTTATGTTTGCCGTAATTTTTCGACCGATTCCTACCCGAATGTTGTTGCTGGGATAAATGGTTGGTTGATGTCGATGGTTGATGACACAACTTAGTTTCCCTTACTTCCAAATTCTGACATCTACGCGAAAGAACTTCCTCGCAATCCTTCCACAATAGTCTTTTGGAATAATCAATTGACTCTTCCCATTTCAGCAATGAATCTGCATCGATCTTTTCGCTCACCACATGCAATAGAAATGCATTTGCGATGTCCTCCATTGAAACGATTGATTGCATTGCACTAAAATGGTTTGAAACAGAATCAACTATTGTTCTAAGCTGGGACGCGACACCTCGAGACATCTTTGGCAACATAAATATCGACTTAATATGTTCCTCTACCATTAATGTTTTGTTATCAAACCGATCCTTTAGTTTATTAAATGCCTTCGTGTAATTTGCCTCAGTAATTTCAAATTCTTTTACTGCGGCAAGAGCCGTTCCTATCAGACTATCCAACAAGTAGTTAAATCGTTCCACGTTATCCAGTGAAAGAGTATTATGAACTAATTTTTTATATATCCTATAAAATTGGGATATTCAGAATAAATTGGCCTTCGTCAGAGACGGAACAGCCAATATGCATTTAAATTATCGACTGAAACATTTGCCTTTACTTTATTAATTAGCGACATTATACTCGACTTGGTTTCAATGTACACATGAGATGTACACGCAATCTCATTGATAGTTTTAAAATTAACGTCCTCATCTGTGCTACCTTTCGATTTGTATTTGGGTACTTAAAATCTGCTTGAAATAGGATTCAAGAATACCTAATCTACACTCTAATTTAGTCAACGATAAATGTTCACCTTTGCTGCGAATCAATTCTTTGATTCGAGTTAGACTTCGCTTTGTGTTCGAGCGCAAAGTTTTTAATTCGCCAAGTGACGGCCCCGCCATCTCCTTTGGTTTTGCATCATCCACCATATCGTAACGATTTTTATTTATTTAATATTTGTGTTAAAATTCTACTATTTGACTATTGATATATAATAAGCAATAATATCGAAGTAGTTGTCACAAATTTGAATCTGTCTTGAAATCTTGCCTTTTTCGTTTTAATATTTCAATTATCATTTAATGATTTGAATTTCAATTAATCGAATAAGTAAAGCTTTCAAATTTGTGTCAACTAATCGCAAAGGCACATACCGTATTTCCACTTGAACATACTTAACCAATGTGTAGTTCTCTTAAATTTGGTTCTCTTCAAATGTTCGTTCCCCATCTGCAAGTGCTCACCATCACCGTAGATGATTTCCAATGTTCCGTATGTGTATACCAGCAAACAGTCCAAGATCATCACCTTGCGTCTTGCGAATACGAAAGTTCTTTCACTTTGTATTGTGGCTTTTTCCTTTTCACTCGGTATGAGAAGGTGAATTACACTCATGAATGCACTCTCGCGACCAACCGCTAACCACTCAACGAAATTTGTATGTCAGTCCAAGGGACTTTTGATTATTGGGATTTAAGAATGTTTAATTTAATCAACGAAATTTGTATGTCAGTCCAAGGGACTTTTGATTATTGGGATTTAAGAATGTTTAATTGTTAATTAATTCCCGGGTTCCGGCACCAAAATGTTTCGTAAGCTTTTTTACGGTTTTCAACAACGAATGAATTTCTGCGAAACTGTCTTCAACGAAATAAAACACGCCTAGTTTCAATGATCAAAATTCAACAATAATATATTTCAAATATATAACGCCCTTTTATATTACTCTTTTTGAATGAGTTTACAAACATTTAAAATTTGGCAGTTATGTTGAGTGACTTGGGTTACAGGGTGACCCAACAGTAAGCTTTGGTGATTCTGTTGCACCGACCCATCCATGATTTTCACTGTACGGGACCGGCATAGTCGACACCAGATGTTATGAAAGGACGAGCCTCGTTAACTCGGGGGCTGGTAAATTTCCCATTTGTTGTTGCATTACCGTAGCTTTGTGCCTAAAACATTTGAGGCACTTATGGATGCAACTGCGAACATTGGATTTGAGTTGAAAAATTCAAAATTCTGTGCGAATAGTTTCGTGAGTTTCTGACCCCCATGCAAGGACCTCATATGAACATCATGAACAATAAGCTTTGTAAAATCATTCCGCGATGGCCAAATAATTGGATGACGTTGTGAATACGGAAGATCTGCATTTTCCAATCGTTCGCCGACTCGAACTATTCCATTTTCTTCAATCATGGGTGACAACCTTGCTAATTTACTGCCTTTGGATACCGTTTCACCTTTTTGTAGTTTGGAAATTTCTGCAGCGAAAAATTCTTGCTGCACAATGGTAATCAATCGCATTCGGGCAGCTGTAATTTCAGGTACGGACAGCGGTCCTAATAAGCCAGTAGATGATTTACGAGCATTGGTGATGAAGCGCAGCCAATATGCTGTAGCTCTAACTAATCGCTGTAAAGAAGAAAATCTTAAAACAAGAATATTCGCTTCACTCATGGTGTGATGAACGCAAATTTGGAAAATAGTCGTTAGGGGATACTCTTTTCTTATAAACTAATTTTTGAGTTTTGAACGTTCAGCTATTTTCATTTCAAGCTCCTTGCTTTGAACAGTAAATCGCTGATGACAGTTTTCGTCGAATGATTTTAAAAACTCTGGTCCATACCAACATTGCTTATGGTTGAGGAGATCCTTGGGATACAGTCCTCTCGAAGCTGCATCTGCTGGGTTGTCTTTTGAAGCAGCGTATTTCCAGCAGTTTTGATCCGTTAGCTCCTGAATTTCGGCTACTCGGTTGGAAACAAAAGTGTTCCTGATATGTGGAGCCGATTTGATCCACACCAGCGTGATTTGTGAATCAGACCACGCAAATGTTTTTGCCTGCAGAAGATCCATTGTGTTAACTGTGTGCACAATTAGGTGGGCTAGCACGAGTGCACCGCATAATTCTAAACGTGCTAGCAATTTATTTTTAAGAGGTGCAACCCTTGTTTTTGAAATCAGTAGATTTGTAAAGATTGTTTTTCCTTTGGCGTCACAAAATCCGTGGACTTGAACTTCTGAGCTGCTGGTAATTTGAATCCATCGAGGAATTTCAAGCGCGTTGAGGGCATTTAGTTCGCCCTTTAAACTTTGCCATGACGAAATAATGGCAGGGGTGAGTTCACTATCCCAAGTCTGACCCTCCTTCCAGATGTCTTGCATAACACCTTACCGATTATAACGCAAGGAGAAATCCAACCCATCGGATCGTATAGGCGAGCGATGTCAGATAATATAGTTCGCTTTGTGTTCGATATCGTTTTGACACTCCGCTGTCAGCTGCGTGAGGCATCTTGTGGCTAAATACGGAGCCAACGTTGTCCCGTATGTGCCAGTCAATAGCCTGTAGATATCCAACTCTCTCTTAGGGTCATCTCTCCATAAGATGCATTGAAAATATGTATCCCGATCATCCACGTTAACCTGTCTGTACATTTTTGATATATCCGCTGTGAGTGCATATTTGTAACCTCTAAACAGATCATTCTGCACAACTGGGCCTTTCAACAAAATTTCATTCAACGAGAGATTACCTGATGATCTCGCACTACAATCTAAGAGCTTTCGTCTGCGCATGACATCTCTAATTGACTTTCCCCACAGTGTATTCGCAAATTATTCAAAATATCTAAACGCGGTAGATCACCCGAAACCGAGGACAATCGCTCGTCCTCGGAAAATAAATATCGTCGGACAATGAATAACGTAAATAATTCACGTAAAAAGGATTCTAGTTCTAATTACTGGAGTCCATTACAATGTCTACCTGACAGTGACAACAGTGACGATATGGACGATGTAGTTGCGGTTAGTGCAAAAAAAGTATATATACCACCAATAAAACTCCTCCAAAAATTGAGTGATTCATAGTTCATAGTTTCATGAAAACACTTAATATTAATGACTATTACATAAAACGAATATCCATTGGGATAAAAATTGTCAGTGAATCCCTTGCTTCCTATAACTCAGTGTTTGACAAGTTAAAATCTGAAAACTGACAATTTTTTTCACATGATATCCACAGTGAAAAAGCTTTCAAAGTTATTCTCTACGACATGGGTGATATGGATGCAAATATATTCAAAAGTGAACTCATAAAAATCGGCTTAAAGTGCATTAATACTAAAAAAAATAACAAAAACATATGAACGTTATAGTGATGTTTTTTATCTAGTTTCACTAGAAAATAGTTCAATCAGACTAGCTGATCTAAAAAAAACAGTATCGTTCTATTTTACATACTCAGGTCAACTGGAGTATTCAAAAAAAAAAATTAAAGGTAAACTGACTCAGTGTCACAACTGCCAAATGTTCGGGCATGGCGAACGTAATTGCTACGTAAAAGCCTACTGTGCCATCTGCGGAGGTCAAAACAAGACTTCATTATGCGACAATGTTGCCGTGAACAAGTGCGTTAACTGCAACGGCTGTCTACTGACCCAACCTGTGCCAATAGAATCAAATATTCTGAGATGAAAGAAAAATCACAGAAACAAAAACCAAAAGCTTTTCTCAACAATAACTCTTCTCAGATCCCAGTTCACGTAAATGCTAAAAATACACAGAAACACATATTGTTACTTCTATGTCCGATTTTCCTTTGCTGCCGCAGCCGCGGAACCGTAATCAAGAGAGCAGTAACTATGCTATCACTAGCTCTCAACCTCACGCTCATACTCAAACGGCATCGCGTATTGTATGGGAGAAGGACGACTGCAATGTGAACAGCTCTCTCAACCATACTGCCGGCAACATTCCTGGTAACATTCCCAGTAACATTTCAAGCAACATCCCTAATACACAATCAACATTGTTCACGATCGAGGAACTCAACGATTAGCTTTGGAAATGATCACGAGTTTGTCTGCTTGTAAATCCAAAGTAGAACAGTTCCAAGTTATTGCACATTTAGCAACTAAGTTTTTGTATAGTAATGTTAAGTAATATGATAGATAATTACATTAATATTGTCACTTAGAATGCGACAGGCATTCGCAGCAAAACTGTAGAATTTATAAACTTTTTAAAAAACAGCAACATTGATGTTGCTTTGGTTACTGAGACTTGGCTTAAACAAGGTATTCATTTATCAACACCTCAATACAAATGCTACCGAAATGATATATATGCCAGGTAATGTTAATAACATGGATAAAAGGAAACAAAAAAATACTAAAAAAAAAAAACAATCCGCTGTGCGGATCGTCATCATATCCTTAAAATAAATATGTCCAAAATGTCGGCTTTATGGCGATGAAATATAGATATGTCATAACGTATTGTTCAGAGAGTTTATCATAATCTTGTATGGTTCGACAAAAAATAAACGTTTTTCTCCTGCATATGCTACTATTTAGTGCATAGAAATGGTTTCAAAAAAGGGGCGTGGGTAAGAATGATTTATGGAAGAAATGTTTACATTACCATATTTAATGATATTGAATCAAAATTTGTTTGAAATGTTTGAAGTTTTGCTGAAAAACGTTTTTTTGCTGAAAAAAAAGGGGACGTGGGTTAGAATGATTGTATCGCACGGTCACTAGCTAAATGCTGCACTTTTTACAAAGTGCATGCTAAAATTACGGATTCAAAAGAAATCTAAAATCGATCGCTAGAACAACTTTGATATGAAATAAAACGACTAAAACCGTGGTATGGATTATGAATTTAACTAGTTTATTATTGCCGACTGACTCTTTGCACTTTACAAATTGGAATGTTACATTCTGTGTCTCATAGTTAACATGAAACCTCATCTTCTGCTGCCCTTGACCAACTTTAAAGTTCGTTGACTTTTAAATTGCGGAACTGGAACTGCTACTTGGATTGATCTGCTTAGCGGCTTCCGTACGATCCTACATACAAAATATTGGTTAGCGTGCTAACTCTACCAACAACATTGCATGCACTCTTCATAACATAGTGTTGAGTCGGTCACCCACACTTCCGTGGCGGTGTTCTGTGATGCTGTTGTTTCGGTGCTAGAAAGTATGTGATGATCGTATGAGAAACATAGAATTTATTCTATATGGTTTCTCCACTTTGTCACCCACACTATTGTGCTTTCTCTCCGGGAAGCTGCTGTGCGTATTGTTCTTGTTCGTTTGTTGTTGTTGCATGGTTTCTGTCTCTTATTTGTTGGTGACATTGACAAAAAATAAAAATGCGTTTTTGCCGACGGCTTTTTGCAGTTTTGCATTCAATGCGTTTTGCTTTTCGCAAATTTGAATTTAAATGCATTGTTGCGCTGCAACATCCTGCCGGGCCACAAGAAGACGAATTCGATGGGAGATGAAGTTTTCGGCGAAGGTTAATTATAACGCATTTTAAATCCCTCTTATTATGTTGGTTCTCCGCTCATGATTAAAGATGTATGTTGCGAGATGTTTCCACTGACTATGCACTCGATGAGATGCATGCATTGTGGGTTACATGAAAAATAAAGAGGGCGGGGTGAATGGTGTGTGGCAATATAAGGTTATATAAGGCGATTAGATATGATTAAGAATTATGAGTTAGTAATTATTATGAGATGTTTCCACTGACTATGCACTCGATGAGATGCATGCATATGTAGGTTACATGAAAAATAAAGAGGGTGGGGTGAAGGTGTGTGGCAATATTAGGTTATACATAGCGATTAGAAATGATTAAGAATTATGAGTTAGTAATTATTATGACTAATAATTGATACATTTTAGTATATGATTATATATGTATGTGTGTGTGTAAGATACATTTTATTCGTTTGTCCATGGAATCAAACAAAGTTAAGCGATTTGACGTTTTAGGCTCGATGTTGCTGTCTTTATAGTGACTACACGTATTTTCCCATCAGATCCAGGATGAGTTTTAACTATCCTACTAAGCCGCCAAAGTGTATGAGGTGTTTGTTCTTCAGGTAGAAGTACAAGTTGTCCTTTTAATGTCTGGATTCATGGTTAATATGAGCGTTGTTGAAGTCGAACAAGGTATTCGGACTTCCATTTTTTCCAGAAATCTTGGTGAAGTTTTTGAAGAAGTTGCCATCTGTCCAAATGGCTTGACTTGGTGTCGGTTAGGTTACTTTCGGGCGCAGCTGGGGGGTTAGAGTGCCACATAGTCCCATTAGCTTGGAGTTGCTTTGCGATGTCTTCTGTCCATTGTTTTTGCAGTTAGGCATTGTCTAAATCAATGATTCTGGCAGCTCCTTGGAAATTTGTGCCGCAATCACCGTACAGGTTTGAACAGATCATACGGCGTGCGGTAAATCGTTTGAGGGCTGTAAGAAACGCAGATGTACTACAATCACTCACATGCTCCAGGTGCACTGCTTTTGTACAGAAGCAAACGATGATTGCAATGTAAGTGTTTCGTAAGCTTTTTTACGGTTTTCAACAACGAATGAATTTCTGCGAAACTGTCTTCAACGAAATAAAACACGACTAGTTCCAATGATCAAAATTCAACAATAATATATTTCAAATATTTAACGCCCTTTTATATTACTCTTTTTGAGTGAGTTTACAAAGATTTAAAATTTGGCAGTTATGTTGAGTAACTTGGGTTACAGGGTGACCCAACATTCCGGCCCCTGTTGAAGGAACTGCAGGATTGCAGCTAGTTCAACACTCAAAGGGAAGTATCGCCAATCTTTGCACCATCGACCACTCGTATTTTGCCGTTGTCGCCCTTTATCCTGGATATTACACGTCCCATTCGCCACTGGTTTGATGGAATGTTATCGTCTGCAATCAACACCAAAGTCCCTGACTTGATTTCTTTGACGGCTGCTGCTCTTCACTTTGCTTTGCTTTAAAGTTCTAGCAAATAATCTCGTTGCCATCGCTCCCTAAAATGTTGCCTTATAAGTGATACCCGCTTCCAGCAATTTATTGATGACATGGTCTTTGGTTGATCGAGTACCGGCTCCGGTATGGCTCGTTGTGCGTCTCCAATTAAATAATAAATAGGTCTAGAATTTAAAATAGATTCAATATCAATGACAATGGTATTAAATTCTTCAACATTCAACAATGTTTGAGACATCACACGACGAAAATGGTATTGAAACGATTTGACCGCAGTTTCCCACAGCCCCCCAAAATGCGGTGATCTAGATGGGATATGTTTAAATTCGATCGCCTCCACCGCACACCAACTACCTATGTCTTTCTCCGCTTGCTGGTTAAAGAGCATGTGCTTCAAAGACGCAAGTTCTCTCCTAGCACCTGCGAAGTTCGTTGCGTTATCACAGTAAATGCGCCGGGGCAGTCCTTTTCTTGCCCCAAATCGTTTTAATGCCATAATAAACGCTTTGGTCGTCAACTCGCTTACTTCCTCAAGATGAACTGCTTTACATCCAAAGCACACAAAAACTGCAACATAATACTTCTTTGGCGAACGTCCTGTTACTCCTTCTGTAACCCGATAGGGTCCACAAAAATCAACGCTTGTAGTTAGAAATGGCCTACTTAAACTAACTCGATTTTTCGGAAGATTTCCCATTATTTCCACCTGAAGCTGAGGTCGAAAGTTAAAGCATCGTAGACTTTATTACCCTGCGCACCAATGTTCTGCAGTTTATGATCCAAAACCGATGCCTTACCAACGCCACTAATGCTTGTAGGCCTGCATGCATGTTTTTAAAGTGCAAATGAATTACATAGTTCCACACAAACTGGTTATCGTTGGGTAAAAGTATTGGATGTTTCATATCATACGGAAGCGTTGCATTTTCAACTTTCCCCTAACTCTCAACAACTCCACTCCTGATTGTGCTCCTATGTACGGAGCTAGCGCCTTCACCTTGTTATGAGTGGTAACTCCTTGTTGCGCTTCAACAACCGTGCTTCCTCTTGGAACGATGAGTTTTGGATATGCCACATTATTTTCAACAACGCCTTTTCCAGCTCGTCTACCGATAGAATATCTTCTTTAGACATACCCGTTTTACGACACTTCTTTATAAATCTACAAACATATGCCACAATACGAATTGTTTTTTGGACGCTGCGAAATTTGGTATATATTCCTCGAAACTCATCTGTGATTCTTGTTGCCATCAACGTTGTTCGCACACTTTTTTTTCCTGGAACTGCTAATATATTAAGAGTTGCTTTCGTTATTGGCCACTCGCTTTCGTCCTTATACAAGAATGTTGGCCCTGTAAACCAGATCGACTTCATCCACTCTGCTACTGTCGCATCCTCGATATGATATCCGCCGGATTCGCCTTGGTTCCCACGTGTCTCCAAGTAGCTTGATAGGATCCTTGTTGAATCCTGGATACGCGATTTGCCACAAAAGTTTCCCACGTCGATGGGTGTTTTGCTAGCCAGTGCAAGACAATTTCCGAGTCTGTCCACAGATTGACCAACTCGATTTCTTGCGGAAAGTTGTTTAGCACCTTTTCTAAAAGTTTTACCAATAATTCCGCCGCACAGAGTTCTAGCCGAGGGATTGGTTGGACTTTCTTCGGAGCTACCCGTGATTTGGCACAGTATAGGTTCACCAATACCTGTCCTCTTGTGACAGAGCGCACATAAATGCAACACCCATAGGCTCTCCCCGACGCATCTGCAAATCCATGGATCTGCACCTTGGAATCGGACTCCTCACATGGTAACACACTTCTCGCAACCCGTATCCTCTGCAGCTCTTCTAGTTATAACGATTCATCCCACTTCACCTTGGATATCCATAGATCTTGCATAAAGATGTTCGCCCTCACAATTATTGGATTTATTATTCATAATGGGTCAAATAATTGAGCCATCTCTGACAGCACTATCCGCATCGTGATACGATTGGATGACGCTAACTATGGAGTCAAATAGCAAAGCTGGTCTGCCGTTGGATCCCAACTAATCCCTAACGCTTTAATGATGTCTGTATCATTTATTCGCAATGGTTTCTCTTTATCGTCATCTGGAATGGATGCCAAGAATGATGGCTCGTTGGAAAACCACAAATCTCCTTTTTCTAGTACCGCTTTTACTTCATCGTAAATACTCTCACCACGCGTAATTAAGTCGTCAACGTAGAAGTCTTTTCTAACTTTTCCTGCTCCAATTGGGTAATCGTTTTGACACTCCGCTGTCAGCTGCGTGAGGCATCTTGTGGCTAAATACGGAGCCGACGTTGTCCCGTATGTGACAGTCAATAGCCTGTAGATATCCAACTCGCTCTTAGGGTCATCTCTCCATAAGATGCATTGAAAATATGTATCCCGATCATCCACGTTAACCTGTCTGTACATTTTTGATATATCCGCTGTGAGTGCATATTTGTAACCTCTAAACCTCAATATAATTGAAAACAGATCATCCTGCACAACTGGGCCTTTCAACAAAATTTCATTCAACGAGAGATTACCTGATGATCTCGCACTACAATCTAGGAGCTTTCGTCTGCGCATGACATCTCTAATTGACTTTCCCCACAGTGTATTCGCAAATTATTCAAAATATCTAAACGCGGTAGATCACCCGAAACCGAAGACAATCGCTCGTCCTCGGAAAATAAATATCGTCGGACAATGAATAACGTAAATAATTCACGTAAAAAGGATTCTAGTTCTAATTACTGGAGTCCATTACAATGTCTACCTGACAGTGACAACAGTGACTATATGGACGATGTAGTTGCGGTTAGTGCAAAAAAACTATATATACCACCAATAAAACTCCTCCAAAAATCGAGTGATTACGTTCATAGTTTCATGAAAACACTTAATATTAATGACTATTACATAAAACGAATATCCATTGGGATAAAAATTGTCTGTGAATCCCTTGCTTCCTATAACTCAGTGTTTGACAAGTTAAAATCTGAAAACTGTAAATTTTTTTCACATAATATTTACAGTGAAAAAGCTTTCAAAGTTATTCTCTACGGCATGGGTGCAATATGGATGCAAATATATTAAAAAGTGAACTCATAAAAATCGGCTTAAAGTGCATTAATACTAAAAAAATAACTAAAACATATGAACGTTATAGTGATGTTTTTTATCTAGTTTCACTAGAAAATAGTTCAATCAGACTAGCTGATCTAAAAAAAACAGTATCGTTCTATTTTACATAAAATTTTTATTGGCAGATTTTACAGGTCTACTGACGAAGGCAAGTAGAAGTTTGGATCTGCGAGTGAGAGATTTGCAGGAATGTCCCACTCTCCAAACTCGACTTTTTGCTCCGGCTGGATGCTGGTTATTTTTGGCAAAATTAAGGCATCCGTTGATGTACTAAACGCCGACGACCTCGAGTTTATTGAAATTGTAGTGCTGTGCTTGACCTGCATTGGCAATGAACCTACTCCGGCTATTGTTAAGTTGACACGTATTTTTCGAATACGTAGCTGCTGCACCACTGCTTCCGTAACAAAATTAAGTTGAGAAGCAGAATCTAACAACGCCCTAAACTCATGTCTTTCCCCACTGCAATCTAGAAGCTCCACTACTGCTGTTGCCAATATAACCTGACCTGATTCATTAACTCGAGCAACTGCCGAATGCAGGGCTGAGTTACCCGTCATGCTTTCTGCTTCTGCTTGTTGTGCACCTGAATCGAGCCGATCCGCCGTATATACTTCGAATCGATGTAGAAGTATATGATGGGGCCAACCACATACTGAGCACTTTGCCTTTGTGCACTTGCGAACAGAGTGTCCACCACCATCCGCGACGCTAATATTCGTGAACGCAGAACACATATCAATTGTGTGTCCAATTTTCGTGCAAAAATTGCAATTACCGCCGTTTGCTACGACTAGCGTGGTTTTATGTTTGCCGTAATTTTTCGACCGATTCCTACCCGAATGTTGTTGCTGGGATAAATGGTTGGTTGATGTCGATGGTTGATGACACAACTTAGTTTCCCTTACTTCCAAATTCTGACATCTACGCGAAAGAACTTCCTCGCAATCCTTCCACAATAGTCTTTTGGAATAATCAATTGACTCTTCCCATTTCAGCAATGAATCTGCATCGAGCTTTTCGCTCACCACATGCAATAGAAATGCATTTGCGATGTCCTCCATTGAAACGATTGATTGCATTGCACTAAAATGGTTTGAAACAGAATCAACTATTGTTCTAAGCTGGGACGCGACACCTCGAGACATCTTTGGCAACATAAATATCGACTTAATATGTTCCTCTACCATTAATGTTTTGTTATCAAACCGATCCTTTAGTTTATTAAATGCCTTCGTGTAATTTGCCTCAGTAATTTCAAATTCTTTTACTGCGGCAAGAGCCGTTCCTATCAGACTATCCAACAAGTAGTTAAATCGTTCCACGTTATCCAGTGAAAGAGTATTATGAACTAATTTTTTATATATTCCTATAAAATTGGGATATTCAGAATAAATTGGCCTTCGTCAGAGACGGAACAGCCAATAATGCATTTAAATTATCGACTGAAACATTTGCCTTTACTTTATTAATTAGCGACATTATACTCGACTTGGTTTCAATGTACACATGAGATGTACACGCAATCTCATTGATAGTTTTAAAATTAACGTCCTCATCTGTGCTACCTTTCGATTTGTATTTGGGTACTTAAAATCTGCTTGAAATAGGATTCAAGAATACCTAATCTACACTCTAATTTAGTCAACGATAAATGTTCACCTTTGCTGCGAATCAATTCTTTGATTCGAGTTAGACTTCGCTTTGTGTTCGAGCGCAAAGTTTTTAATTCGCCAAGTGACGGCCCCGCCATCTCCTTTGGTTTTGCATCATCCACCATATCGTAACGATTTTTATTTATTTAATATTTGTGTTAAAATTCTACTATTTGACTATTGATATATAATAAGCAATAATATCGAAGTAGTTGTCACAAATTTGAATCTGTCTTGAAATCTTGCCTTTTTCGTTTTAATATTTCAATTTATCATTTAATGATTTGAATTTCAATTAATCGAATAAGTAAAGCTTTCAAATTTGTGTCAACTAATCGCAAAGGCACATACCGTATTTCCACTTGAACATACTTAACCAATGTGTAGTTCTCTTAAATTTGGTTCTCTTCAAATGTTCGTTCCCCATCTGCAAGTGCTCACCATCACCGTAGATGATTTCCAATGTTCCGTATGTGTATACCAGCAAACAGTCCAAGATCATCACCTTGCGTCTTGCGAATACGAAAGTTCTTTCACTTTGTATTGTGGCTTTTTCCTTTTCACTCGGTATGAGAAGGTGAATTACACTCATGAATGCACTCTCGCGACCAACCGCTAACCACTCAACGAAATTTGTATGTCAGTCCAAGGGACTTTTGATTATTGGGATTTAAGAATGTTTAATTTAATCAACGAAATTTGTATGTCAGTCCAAGGGACTTTTGATTATTGGGATTTAAGAATGTTTAATTGTTAATTAATTCCCGGGTTCCGGCACCAAAATGTTTCGTAAGCTTTTTTACGGTTTTCAACAACGAATGAATTTCTGCGAAACTGTCTTCAACGAAATAAAACACGCCTAGTTTCAATGATCAAAATTCAACAATAATATATTTCAAATATATAACGCCCTTTTATATTACTCTTTTTGAGTGAGTTTACAAACATTTAAAATTTGGCAGTTATGTTGAGTGACTTGGGTTACAGGGTGACCCAACAGTAAGCTTTGGTGATTCTGTTGCACCGACCCATCCATGATTTTCACTGTACGGGACCGGCATAGTCGACACCAGATGTTATGAAAGGACGAGCCTCGTTAACTCGGGGGCTGGTAAATTTCCCATTTGTTGTTGCATTACCGTAGCTTTGTGCCTAAAACATTTGAGGCACTTATGGATGCAACTGCGAACATTGGATTTGAGTTGAAAAATTCAAAATTCTGTGCGAATAGTTTCGTGAGTTTCTGACCCCCATGCAAGGACCTCATATGAACATCATGAACAATAAGCTTTGTAAAATCATTCCGCGATGGCCAAATAATTGGATGACGTTGTGAATACGGAAGATCTGCATTTTCCAATCGTTCGCCGACTCGAACTATTCCATTTTCTTCAATCATGGGTGACAACCTTGCTAATTTACTGCCTTTGGATACCGTTTCACCTTTTTGTAGTTTGGAAATTTCTGCAGCGAAAAATTCTTGCTGCACAATGGTAATCAATCGCATTCGGGCAGCTGTAATTTCAGGTACGGACAGCGGTCCTAATAAGCCAGTAGATGATTTACGAGCATTGGTGATGAAGCGCAGCCAATATGCTGTAGCTCTAACTAATCGCTGTAAAGAAGAAAATCTTAAAACAAGAATATTCGCTTCACTCATGGTGTGATGAACGCAAATTTGGAAAATAGTCGTTAGGGGATACTCTTTTCTTATAAACTAATTTTTGAGTTTTGAACGTTCAGCTATTTTCATTTCAAGCTCCTTGCTTTGAACAGTAAATCGCTGATGACAGTTTTCGTCGAATGATTTTAAAAACTCTGGTCCATACCAACATTGCTTATGGTTGAGGAGATCCTTGGGATACAGTCCTCTCGAAGCTGCATCTGCTGGGTTGTCTTTTGAAGCAGCGTATTTCCAGCAGTTTTGATCCGTTAGCTCGAGTGAATTTCGGCTACTCGGTTGGAAACAAAGGTGTTCCTGATATGTGGAGCCGATTTGATCCACGCAAATGTTTTTGCCTGCAGAAGATCCATTGTGTTAACTGTGTGCACAATTAGGTGGGCTAGCAGGAGTGCACCGCATAATTCTAAACGTGCTAGCAATTTATTTTTAAGAGGTGCAACCCTTGTTTTTGAAATCAGTAGATTTGTAAAGACTGTTTTTCCTTTGGCGTCACAAAATCCGTGGACTTGAACTTTTGAGCTGCTGGTAATTTGAATCCATCGAGGAATTTCAAGCGCGTTGAGGGCATTTAGTTCGCCCTTTAAACTTTGCCATGACGAAATAATGGCAGGGGTGAGTTCACTTTCCCAAGTCTGACCCTCCTTCCAGATGTCTTGCATAATGACCTTACCGATTATAACGCAAGGAGAAATCCAACCCATCGGATCGTATAGGCGAGCGATGTCAGATAATATAGTTCGCTTTGTGTTCGATTTGGAGTCCTGTACGCAAATCTTAAATGTGAATACATCTTTTCAAGGATGCCACTGGATTCCTAATGTTTTGATTGCGTTTCCTTCATCAAACGCGAGTGGAAGCTGCACTCCTCGATGCATCAAAGACAATGCGCATTTTTATCGTGGAAGTTGATTCCTTTATTACGGCATGATGTGGTACAAAATAATGATTCTCTGGTAATACAGATGTGTCTAGTGGAGTCATGCGTCCTAGCTCCTTATATTCTTCCAATACACTTTTATATTGAAAGTAGAATCCTGCATTTAATCGGAACTTTTTCTCCAATTGATACAATCTTACACGAGCTGCATTTTGGGAAAATCCAAGTGCCGGACGTCTTCCTTCCTTAAACGGCAGTTGGACTTTGTATTTACCATCGGTTTGACGCTGGTGAGTTCTGCACAACTGCAGTTCACATTGCTGTTCTTCTGCCGTAAACATATTTTTCCTTGACACTTCTTCAAGTTCCCAACATTGTGAAAGAATTTTTTCTAACTTGGGACCTTCAACAGTTGTGTGGAGAGATGTTACCATAGACTTGTCGTTAGAAGAAATGTCACCAGAAAGGACCCTCCCAAGTTCAGTTCTTTGAGCCATAGGTGTACCCGGTGCTCCTTTAACAATACCTTCCAGAAGAATTGGTGGATATATATCGCTTCCAAGTATCATATCTATTTTCCCTGGCTTATTGAAGTTCAAATCAGCAAGTTCAATGTCTTTTAAATGACCCCAGTTAGCTTTCAAGACATTATACGTTGGAAATGTCGTGTTGAGTTTAGGTTACACTAAAGCAGTAAGCTGTTGTCTGAAATTATCGTTGACATTGGAGCATATTGCAAGCGAAACTTTATATTTGGATAAACTTGTTTGAGTATCTCCGACGCCAATGATATTGACGTTACTCCTTTCCCTGTTGAGATTTAAGGCCTGTGCAGCAGACTCAGAAATAAAAGAAGCCTCCGATCCAGGATCTAGCAGAGCTCGTAACATTATAGGCTGTCGAATGTTTGTAAAAACCTTAAGAAGCGCAGTAGCCAAAAGAACAGTCTGTATTTCACTGGTTTTTGCAATATAAGTGTTGTGAGTTCTGAGGAAGGGGATGAGGACGATGGGTTCTCCGATGGAGTGGAAGTTGTGGTTGGTTGAGCGGATGGCTCATTTACCAGCATTGCGTTAGCTGGTCATTGTATGTGCAGTAACAAATGATGTCTTTGTTCACACTGCGAACAAGTGAAGTTGCATGTGCAGTTTTGCGTTGTATGTGCATTTGACAGGCAATTAACACACAATTTATTTCTCCTGACAATGTCCAGTTTCTTCTTTGCGTGTAGAGCTTTGAATTTGAAGCAATTTCTAATTGAATGAAGACCCTGACACATAGCACATTTCGCAACTGTCGAGTTATGAGATCGAACAGTGGTTCGTTTTTTAAGTTTTGATTGGACAACATTAAACGATGTTTGTCCAAGAACTTCTAAAGTTCTTGACCTGGTTAAGAGAAAATCCTCTAGAACGGAGTATTCTAAATAATCTACGTATGCACAAATGTGAGATTCCCAAAGAGCAAGAGTTGTGAATGGCAGTTTCTGAATGGTTTTGAAAATAATAACCTCTTCGTTGGTGGTATCTAACAGCTGTTTGATGTTTTCTGCCGATTCCTGATCAATTTTTGGTTGGTTAAATAGTAGCCTGTATTGGTTTTCCTTCAGCAATCTTAAGTTCTGGTACCTCTTGAGTAGTATAGCCCAAGCAGACTTTAAGCAGTATTACGTAAAAGCCGCTCCGCTGCAACGCTTAAATTTGACTTTAAGTAATGAAGCTTCTGCACGTCGGATATCGATGGGTTTTTGATGACTAAGCTTTCAAATAATCCTTTAAATTCCGGCCACATTTGAAAAGAGCCAGAAAAGGTTGGGATTTTGATTGGTGGAAGCTTTAATTCAACAGACAATGCCTTTGATCCTGCTATTGAATTATTAAGAGCACTATGACCTTGATTTTGGCTGTCGGTGGAATGTAGGTGCATTTTAAATTCCGAAGAATAATTATATAAAAACTCCTTTAGCTTATGAAATGTCAATGCTTCTATGTAAGCAACCTTTGCATCTTCACTCGGAGCTGCAACGATTTTTGGATGCAGACCCCTAGCTTCTGCATAGGATTGCTCTAAATTCTATAACCGCGCCTCATTCATATGAAAAAATTTCTTTTTGGTATCCAAAGAAACATACGCTTTATAGTCGGCATCTAACTCTTGCGCAATCGTTTGAACCGATTCTATCAAATTCGAAATCTTGCCCTTACTGATGTTAAAAATGCATTTTTTTATTTTCAATAATCGCAGACCACACAACACACGATATTATTTTTATCAATAATTAAAATTGAACAAAAGTTAAGATAAATGCCACACACCTGTTGTTTTGCGTTTCTGCCTTGATTGCACCAGCTTCAGCAAATCCTCATTCAAACGCACCGGCAACAGCTCCAGCAAATCCTCATCTAAAAACACCAGCACCAGCTCCAGCAAATTATCGTGTACGCGAACCACTCGATACGTTATGTTTAACCCCTAACATTCCATTTAGTCTATAATTGAATTTATCACGCACTGTTGTTCTATTTTAGAGACTTAATATTTATGTCTTTATTTAGCACTGATTGTCAAAATCTTTTCAATCCGGCTCAAGGGACCAAATGTATCGCACGGACACTAAGTAAAATTGCGGATTCAAAAAAAATCTAAAATCGATCGCTAGAACAACTTTACAAATTGGAATGTTACATTCTGTGTGTTAACATGGAACCTCATCTTCTGCTGCCCTTGACCAACTTCAAAGTTCGTTGACTTTTAAATTGCGGAACTGGAACTGCTACTTGGATTGATCTGCTTAGCGGCTTCCGTACGATCCTACATACAAAATATTGGTTAGCGTGCTAACTCTACCAACAACATTGCATGCACTCTTCATAACATAGTGTTGAGTCGGTCACCCACACTTCTGTGGCGGTGTTCTGTGATGGCTGTTGTGTCGGTGCTAGAAAATATTTGATGATCGTATGAAAAACATAGAATTTTTTCTATATGGTTTCTCCACCTTGGCACCCACACTATTGTGGTCCGGGAAGCTGCTGTACTTATTGTTCTTGTTCGTTTGTTGTTGTTGCATGGTTTCTGTCTCTTATTTGTTGGTGACATTGACAAAAAATGAAAATGCGTTTTCGCCGACGGCTTTTTGCAGTTTTGCATTCAATGCGTTTTGCTTTTCGCAAATTTGAATTTAAATGCATTGTTGCGCTGCAACAATGATATATAAAAGAAATGTTCATATTACCATAGTTAAGGATTTTGCATCAACATTTTTATATCTTATCCCATAGGGGTATATTAGTTTTGATACATAGTTTGTAACATAGTGAAATAATTTAGCTAGGTATGCATCAAAGTATGTGGATTGACTCAAAATCGATAGCTGAGTCCAATGTCCGTCCGGCCGTCCGTCCATCCGTACGTCACCATCACCAGTTTTTGGCCCTTATATTTTGAGCTAGAATGATGAAATTTGGTACACATATTTGTTGTTGCTCCCAGCAGAACACCCAGAGATACCTACTGAACAACATATCTGGACAATCATAATGTCTATGTTTGGTTAATACAAAGTTTTTTGGGGACGTTTTTAGTAAAAAAAAAAAACTGAACATTTCGAAAAAAAATTTGACTCAAAATCATCGGATCTATTAATATAAATATTTCTTCCATATTTAATTTTAAGCCACGGAGACGTTTTCACACAAGAAACATTTCTTTATACTACCTCATTGCATAAACAGGCGAAAAACGGCGTTTTTTGTCGAATCATTAATGATTTTGATAAACTGTTCTGACAATGACATTTTCTCTCTCCTTTGGTTTTGCATCATCCACCATATCGTAACGATTTTTATTTATTTAATATTTGTGTTAAAATTATACTATTTGACTATTGATATATAATAAGCAATAATATCGAAGTAGTTGTCACAAATTTGAATCTGTCTTGAAATCTTGCCTTTTTCGTTTTAATATTTCAATTTATCATTTAATGATTTGAATTTCAATTAATCGAATCGGTAAAGCTTTCAAATTTGTGTCAACTAATCGCAAAGGCACATACCGTATTTCCACTTGAACATACTTAACCAATGTGTAGTTCTCTTAAATTTGGTTCTCTTCAAATGTTCGTTCCCCATCTGCAAGTGCTCACCATCACCGTAGATGATTTCCAATGTTCCGTATGTGTATACCAGCAAACAGTCCAAGATCATCACCTTGCGTCTTGCGAATACGAAAGTTCTTTCACTTTGTATTGTGGCTTTTTCCTTTTCACTCGGTATGAGAAGGTGAATTACACTCATGAATGCACTCTCGCGACCAACCGCTAACCACTCAACGAAATTTGTATGTCAGTCCAAGGGACTTTTGATTATTGGGATTTAAGAATGTTTAATTTAATCAACGAAATTTGTATGTCAGTCCAAGGGACTTTTGATTATTGGGATTTAAGAATGTTTAATTGTTAATTAATTCCCGGGTTCCGGCACCAAAATGTTTCGTAAGCTTTTTTACGGTTTTCAACAACGAATGAATTTCTGCGAAACTGTCTTCAACGAAATAAAACACGCCTAGTTTCAATGATCAAAATTCAACAATAATATATTTCAAATATATAACGCCCTTTTATATTACTCTTTTTGAGTGAGTTTACAAACATTTAAAATTTGGCAGTTATGTTGAGTGACTTGGGTTACAGGGTGACCCAACAGTAAGCTTTGGTGATTCTGTTGCACCGACCCATCCATGATTTTCACTGTACGGGACCGGCATAGTCGACACCAGATGTTATGAAAGGACGAGCCTCGTTAACTCGGGGGCTGGTAAATTTCCCATTTGTTGTTGCATTACCGTAGCTTTGTGCCTAAAACATTTGAGGCACTTATGGATGCAACTGCGAACATTGGATTTGAGTTGAAAAATTCAAAATTCTGTGCGAATAGTTTCGTGAGTTTCTGACCCCCATGCAAGGACCTCATATGAACATCATGAACAATAAGCTTTGTAAAATCATTCCGCGATGGCCAAATAATTGGATGACGTTGTGAATACGGAAGATCTGCATTTTCCAATCGTTCGCCGACTCGAACTATTCCATTTTCTTCAATCATGGGTGACAACCTTGCTAATTTACTGCCTTTGGATACCGTTTCACCTTTTTGTAGTTTGGAAATTTCTGCAGCGAAAAATTCTTGCTGCACAATGGTAATCAATCGCATTCGGGCAGCTGTAATTTCAGGTACGGACAGCGGTCCTAATAAGCCAGTAGATGATTTACGAGCATTGGTGATGAAGCGCAGCCAATATGCTGTAGCTCTAACTAATCGCTGTAAAGAAGAAAATCTTAAAACAAGAATATTCGCTTCACTCATGGTGTGATGAACGCAAATTTGGAAAATAGTCGTTAGGGGATACTCTTTTCTTATAAACTAATTTTTGAGTTTTGAACGTTCAGCTATTTTCATTTCAAGCTCCTTGCTTTGAACAGTAAATCGCTGATGACAGTTTTCGTCGAATGATTTTAAAAACTCTGGTCCATACCAACATTGCTTATGGTTGAGGAGATCCTTGGGATACAGTCCTCTCGAAGCTGCATCTGCTGGGTTGTCTTTTGAAGCAGCGTATTTCCAGCAGTTTTGATCCGTTAGCTCGAGTGAATTTCGGCTACTCGGTTGGAAACAAAGGTGTTCCTGATATGTGGAGCCGATTTGATCCACGCCAGCGTGATTTGTGAATCAGACCACGCAAATGTTTTTGCCTGCAGAAGATCCATTGTGTTAACTGTGTGCACAATTAGGTGGGCTAGCAGGAGTGCACCGCATAATTCTAAACGTGCTAGCAATTAATTTTTAAGAGGTGCAACCCTTGTTTTTGAAATCAGTAGATTTGTAAAGACTGTTTTTCCTTTGGCGTCACAAAATCCGTGGACTTGAACTTTTGAGCTGCTGGTAATTTGAATCCATCGAGGAATTTCAAGCGCGTTGAGGGCATTTAGTTCGCCCTTTAAACTTTGCCATGACGAAATAATGGCAGGGGTGAGTTCACTTTCCCAAGTCTGACCCTCCTTCCAGATGTCTTGCATAATCACCTTACCGATTATAACGCAAGGAGAAATCCAACCCATCGGATCGTATAGGCGAGCGATGTCAGATAATATAGTTCGCTTTGTGTTCGATTTGGAGTCCTGTACGCAAATCTTAAATGTGAATACATCTTTTCAAGGATGCCACTGGATTCCTAATGTTTTGATTGCGTTTCCTTCATCAAACGCGAGTGGAAGCTGCACTCCTCGATGCATCAAAGACAATGCGCATTTTTATCGTGGAAGTTGATTCCTTTATTACGGCATGATGTGGTACAAAATAATGATTCTCTGGTAATACAGATGTGTCTAGTGGAGTCATGCCTCCTAGCTCCTTATATTCTTCCAATACACTTTTATATTGAAAGTAGAATCCTGCATTTAATCGGAACTTTTTCTCCAATTGATACAATCTTACACGAGCTGCATTTTGGGAAAATCCAAGTGCCGGACGTCTTCCTTCCTTAAACGGCAGTTGGACTTTGTATTTACCATCGGTTTGACGCTGGTGAGTTCTGCACAACTGCAGTTCACATTGCTGTTATTCTGCCGTAAACATATTTTTCCTTGACACTTCTTCAAGTTCCCAACATTGTGAAAGAATTTTTTCTAACTTGGACCTTCAACAGTTGTGTGGAGAGATGTTACCATAGACTTGTCGTTAGAAGAAATGTCACCAGAAAGGACCCTCCCAAGTTCAGTTCTTTGAGCCATAGGTGTACCCGGTGCTCCTTTAACAATACCTTCCAGAAGAATTGGTGGATATATATCGCTTCCAAGTATCATATCTATTTTCCCTGGCTTATTGAAGTTCAAATCAGCAAGTTCAATGTCTTTTAAATGACCCCAGTTAGCTTTCAAGACATTATACGTTGGAAGAGTCGTGTTGAGTTTAGGTTACACTAAAGCAGTAAGCTGTTGTCTGAAATTATCGTTGACATTGGAGCATATTGCAAGCGAAACTTTATATTTGGATAAACTTGTTTGAGTATCTCCGACGCCAATGATATTGACGTTACTCCTTTCCCTGTTGAGATTTAAGGCCTGTGCAGCAGACTCAGAAATAAAAGAAGCCTCCGATCCAGGATCTAGCAGAGCTCGTAACATTATAGGCTGTCGAATGTTTGTAAAAACCTTAAGAAGCGCAGTAGCCAAAAGAACAGTCTGTCTTTCACTGGTTTTTGCAATATAAGTGTTGTGAGTTCTGAGGAAGGGGATGAGGACGATGGGTTCTCCGATGGAGTGGAAGTTGTGGTTGGTTGAGCGGATGGCTCATTTACCAGCATTGCGTTAGCTGGTCATTGTATGTGCAGTAACAAATGATGTCTTTGTTCACACTGCGAACAAGTGAAGTTGCATGTGCAGTTTTGCGTTGTATGTGCATTTGACAGGCAATTAACACACAATTTATTTCTCCTGACAATGTCCAGTTTCTTCTTTGCGTGTAGAGCTTTGAATTTGAAGCAATTTCTAATTGAATGAAGACCCTGACACATAGCACATTTCGCAACTGTCGAGTTATGAGATCGAACAGTGGTTGAAGTTCGTTTTTTAAGTTTTGATTGGACAACATTAAACGATGTTTGTCCAAGAACTTCTAAAGTTCTTGACCTGGTTAAGAGAAAATCCTCTAGAACGGAGTATTCTAAATAATCTACGTATGCACAAATGTGAGATTCCCAAAGAGCAAGAGTTGTGAATGGCAGTTTCTGAATGGTTTTGAAAATAATAACCTCTTCGTTGGTGGTATCTAACAGCTGTTTGATGTTTTCTGCCGATTCCTGATCAATTTTTGGTTGGTTAAATAGTAGCCTGTATTGGTTTTCCTTCAGCAATCTTAAGTTCTGGTACCTCTTGAGTAGTATAGCCCAAGCAGACTTTAAGCAGTATTACGTAAAAGCCGCTCCGCTGCAACGCTTAAATTTGACTTTAAGTAATGAAGCTTCTGCACGTCGGATATCGATGGGTTTTTGATGACTAAGCTTTCAAATAATCCTTTAAATTCCGGCCACATTTGAAAAGAGCCAGAAAAGGTTGGGATTTTGATTGGTGGAAGCTTTAATTGAACAGACAATGCCTTTGATCCTGCTATTGAATTATTAAGAGCACTATGACCTTGATTTTGGCTGTCGGTGGAATGTAGGTGCATTTTAAATTCCGAAGAATAATTATAAAAAAACTCCTTTAGCTTATGAAATGTCAATGCTTCTATGTAAGCAACCTTTGCATCTTCACTCGGAGCTGCAACGATCCTCAATCTAAAAACACCACACACCACAACACATCCTCATCTAAAAACACCAGCACCAGCTCCAGCAAATTATCGTGTACGCGAACCACTCGATACGTTATGTTTAACCCCTAACATTCCATTTAGTCTATAATTGAATTTATCACGCACTGTTGTTCTATTTTAGAGACTTAATATTTATGTCTTTATTTAGCACTGATTGTCAAAATCTTTTCAATCCGGCTCAAGGGACCAAATGTATCGCACGGACACTAAGTAAAATTGCGGATTCAAAAAAAATCTAAAATCGATCGCTAGAACAACTTTACAAATTGGAATGTTACATTCTGTGTGTTAACATGGAACCTCATCTTCTGCTGCCCTTGACCAACTTCAAAGTTCGTTGACTTTTAAATTGCGGAACTGGAACTGCTACTTGGATTGATCTGCTTAGCGGCTTCCGTACGATCCTACATACAAAATATTGGTTAGCGTGCTAACTCTACCAACAACATTGCATGCACTCTTCATAACATAGTGTTGAGTCGGTCACCCACACTTCTGTGGCGGTGTTCTGTGATGGCTGTTGTGTCGGTGCTAGAAAATATTTGATGATCGTATGAAAAACATAGAATTTTTTCTATATGGTTTCTCCACCTTGGCACCCACACTATTGTGGTCCGGGAAGCTGCTGTACTTATTGTTCTTGTTCGTTTGTTGTTGTTGCATGGTTTCTGTCTCTTATTTGTTGGTGACATTGACAAAAAATGAAAATGCGTTTTCGCCGACGGTTTTTTGCAGTTTTGCATTCAATGCGTTTTGCTTTTCGCAAATTTGAATTTAAATGCATTGTTGCGCTGCAACAATGATATATAAAATAAATGTTCATATTACCATAGTTAAGGATTTTGCATCAACATTTTTATATCTTATCCCATAGGGGTATATTAGTTTTGATACATAGTTTGTAACATAGTGAAATAATTTAGCTAGGTATGCATCAAAGTATTTGGATTGACTCAGAATCGATAGCTGAGTCCAATGTCCGTCCGGCCGTCCGTCCATCCGTACGTCACCATCACCAGTTTTTGGCCCTTATATTTTGAGCTAGAATGATGAAATTTGGTACACATATTTGTTGTTGCTCCCAGCAGAACACCCAGAGATACCTACTGAACAACATATCTGGACAATCATAATGTCTATGTTTGGTTAATACAAAGTTTTTAGGGGACGTTTTTAGTAAAAAAAAAACTGAACATTTCGAAAAAAAATTTGACTCAAAATCATCGGATCTATTAATATAAATATTTCTTCCATATTTAATTTTAAGCCACGGAGACGTTTTCACACAAGAAACATTTCTTTATACTACCTCATTGCATAAACAGGCGAAAAACGGCGTTTTTTGTCGAACCATTAATGATTTTGATAAACTGTTCTGACAATGACATTTTCTATAATTCAACGCCAAAAAGCCGACATTTTGAGGATATTTGTTTTTAGGATGGGATGGGTATAAAACGATCCACACAGTGGATTGTAGCCTTCTCTTATGTTATTCGAAATGTTTGAAGTTTTGCTGAAAAGGCTTTTTTACTGAAAACGCCCTCAAAAAGTGGGAGTGGATTGTCATTTCTCCTTATTGGCGGTTCTGGTATGTCTCTCTCAACACATGGGATATTCAGGATTGTCGATACACTAAAATCATTGAAGGCTTTATCGGCATGTTCGACTTCCATTGCCAGTGAAACGTTCGGAAGTTCTTAGACGATGACAACCCTCTTCCTTGCCTTATGCTTCCGGACACGTTCTTTACTAGTTTTTGTTTTGTTCTTAGAACGAAGTCGAGCTCGATATTTTTTGCACCTCAGTGCATTTGATTTAGGCATTTTGATGTATGTAAAATTTTGTTTTCCGCTATAATGCTTTTACCTCAAGTGACTATTCATAAATGTCTATGAAATCACATACAAGCAAAAAAATGTATTGCTTCACACCCATCAAAAATGACACAAAACACATATTTCGTTTTTCGTCCCCATCTTATATATACTTACTTATACTTACACTTTACGCTATATCTAACTTAATTATTTCACTATGTATCAAAACTAATATACCCCTATGGGATACATGTTAGTATTGATACATAGTTTGTAGAACAGAGAAATAATTGCTGTAGATATACCTCAAATTATATGTATTCAGAATCACCAAATGAGTCGATCTAGCCATGTCTGTCTGTCCGTCCGTTCGCACGTCTTTGTGTCAGTTTTAAAAAAATTGCTATATAGAGTCTTTATCCGACCAAACAGAAGAAGTGTTAACATTTTTGAAATCCGCCCACTACCACGCCCATTTTTATAAAAACGTAGTTGTAGGCGAAATCATTAAAGTTTTTGAAAAAAATCTGAACAAGATTCCTAAACAATTTTAATGTTTATTCTTGTCTACAAAGTTTTTTGCCATGCCCACTTTTTGGGGGCGTTTTCGAAATATTTCGAAAGAAATGTTGATGCAAAACTATTGGTCATGACGATATAAACATTTCTTTCTATGTCATTTTATATTTCTATACAATAGTTCAGAGCATAAGCAGGCGAAAATCATAGTTTTTTCTCGAACCGTGGAAGATTTTGATAATCTGTTTGAACAAAATGTTATTACAATGACATTTTGAATTTCTCTTATAAAGAGAGAGATATTGATTTCGTGAAAACTTTCGACCATCAGAATTTGATTCATTCTAACATTACGATGATAGCGGAACTCCAAAAAGTGTTTTTTTAGAATTCCGTCCGTAGTCGGTTCGTTGGTCCTTCGGTCCGTTTGTCCGTACAATCCTCTCCAGGCTAAACGACTTTACCGACTTTCTTCAAACTTCGTATCCAGCGTTTGTTTGGTCATAATTCTAGACCATTTTTATACATTACGGTTTGATACACAGTTTGTAACATAGAGAAATAATTGAGCTAGGTATACCTCAATATGGATCGACTCAGAATCACCAGCTTTGGATTTTTCATTTTGTGCAAGAATGGTGAAATTCGGTACACGTGCTTGTTTTTACTCCACTCAGAACAGGTGTAAATTTTTTTTAAATCCGCCCACTGCCACGCCCTCTTTTCAGAAAATTTTAGGGATACTGAAAAAAAGTCTGAACGACATAGGTAGATAATCATAATGGCTATATCTTTTTCATACAACGTTTTTTTTAACACGCCCACTTTTTATGGGCGTTTTTAGTTAAAATCATTTTTCGGTAAAATTTTAAACATTTCGAAAAAAACGGTAATGCAAAATCATTGGTTCTCTTAATATAAACATTTCTTACATATATCATCTTAAGGATGGGATGGGATATGGTACAAAACGATCCACACAGTGGGTTGTAGCGTTCTCATATGTTTTCGCTTTTAGACATGTTATTACATGTACCTGCCACACAAAAATCATAAATAACCTCAATTTTTGTCGAAAACGGCTCTAAGGTTCTTATTAAACTTCATATAAATTAAACTTCATATTTATGTGAGTATATCAGATGCAATAAAACTGCATAACCAGTTTTTTTTATGAAAATCCATATACGGATTTATAAAGAAAATTGTCAATTTTTCGCAAACTATTTGGCCAAATTGAATGAAATTTATTTTTATACCCTATTCCATAGGGGTATATTAGTTTTGATACATAGTTTGTAAGATAGAGAAATAATTGAGCTAGTTATACCTCAAAATATATGGATGAGTCGATCTAGCCATGTCTGTCTGTCCGTCTTTAGGTAACCGGTTTTTGGGCCTTAAATTTTGAGCTTGGATAATGAAATTTGCTACATGTAATCCATGTAAGTGCTGTTCTAACAAGTGTAAACATTTTTAAAATCCACCCACTACCACGCCCCCTTTGATACGCACAGCGGACTGTAGCCTTATCATATGTTTTTATGTAAGAGGATTATGAAAGAGCTCTTCCAAGGAGAAGGAAAGGCTCCCTGTGATATTGTGGGTTGGAAAGGAGTAGTAAGGGGTTGAGCTAAATAGTTGATACAATTTTTCAGAACTATAGCAGGAGTGCCGTCGGGGCCTGGAGAATATTCGCTCTTTATTTTCTTTACCTTTGCTTCTACGAGATACACGAATACTTTAAATGGGTTTAATGAAGATTGCGGCCAGTTTCTCATGTAAAAAATATAATCAACATCAACTTCAAGCCTTTCGTTGGTAAACGATTTGGTGAAGTAATTTGAAAATAAATTAGCAATGATTTTGGGGTCGGCTGAGGTTGTGTTAGGAGAACTTAAAGCAGATGATCACATACAAGCAAAAAAATGTATTGCTTCACACCCATCAAAA
>CATKWC010000587.1:0-72675 GCA_949824845.1 Rhingia rostrata
GGATGCAGTATTATTTGGTGTAAAATAAATATGGAGAAAACTTTTGTTTTGGAGTTGTAAGCCCAATTTAATCAGTTTTATGGAACAAAAACGGAAAGATGTATGATTTTGGTGATTTTGGATAGTTCAGATTTACAAAATGACGCGTATTTGTGCTTCAATGTAGTTTTTATGTAATGTTGTATATTTTTTGTTAACTAGACCTCTTCAGCTTTATAATAAGTGATCGACCATCAAAATCGGTCGAAGCATTAGCTGGGAATTCGATTCGCAAGTCACGCTAGACGTCAGAAACATTAAAAAAACTCTAAAATTTAACCCGAAAAAATATGTTTTTTTAAAAACGCTTTTATGAACATAATTTTGGATGCAGTATTATTTGGTGTAAAATAAATATGGAGAAAACTTTTGTTTTGGTGTTGTAAGCCCAATTTAATCAGTTTTATGGAACAAAAACGGAAAGATGTATGATTTTGATAATTTTGGATAGTTCAGATTTACAAAATGACACGTATTTCTGCTTCAATGTAGTTTTTATGTAATGTTGTATATTTTTCGTTAACTAGACCTCTTCAGCTTTATAATAAGTGGTCGACCATCAAAATCGGTCGAAGCATTAGCTGGGAATTCGATTCGCAAGTCACGCTAGACGTCAGAAACATTAAAAAAACTCTAAAATTTAACCCGAAAAAATATGTTTTTTTAAAAACGCTTTTATGAACATAATTTTGGATGCAGTATTATTTGGTGTAAAATAAATATGGAGAAAACTTTTGTTTTGGAGTTGTAAGCCCAATTTAATCAGTTTTATGGAACAAAAACGGAAAGATGTATGATTTTGATGATTTTGGATAGTTCAGATTTACAAAATGACATGTTTTTCTGCTTCAATGTAGTTTTTATGTAATGTTGTATATTTTTCGTTAACTAGACCTCTTCAGCTTTACAATAAGTGGTCGACCATCAAAATCGGTCGAAGCATTAGCTGGGAATTCGATTCGCAAGTCACGCTAGACGTCAGAAACATTAAAAAAACTCTAAAATTTAACCTGAAAAAACATGTTTTTTTAAAAACACTTTTATAAACGTAATTTTGGATGCAGTATTGTCTGGTGTAAAATAAATATGGAGAAAACTTTTGTTTTGGAGTTGTAAGCCCAATTTAATCAGTTTTATAGAACAAAAACGGAAAGATGTATGATTTTGATGATTTTGGATAGTTCAGATTTACAAAATGACGCGTATTTCTGCTTCAATGTAGTTTTTATGTAATGTTGTATATTTTTCGTTAACTAGACCTCTTCAGCTTTATAATAAGTGGTCGACCATCAAAATCGGTCGAAGCATTAGCTGGGAATTCGATTCGCAAGTCACGCTAGACGTCAGAAACATTAAAAAAACTCTAAAATTTAACCCGAAAAAATATGTTTTTTTAAAAATGCTTTTATGAACATAATTTTGGATGCAGTATTATTTGGTGTAAAATAAATATGGAGAAAACTTTTGTTTTGGAGTTGTAAGCCCAATTTAATCAGTTTTATGGAACAAAAACGGAAAGATGTATGATTTTGATGATTTTGGATAGTTCAGATTTACAAAATGACGCGTATTTCTGCTTCAATGTAGTTTTTATGTAATGTTGTATATTTTTCGTTAACTAGACCTCTTCAGCTTTATAATAAGTGGTCGACCATCAAAATCGGTCGAAGCATTAGCTGGGAATTCGATTCGCAGGTCACGCTAGACGTCAGAAACATTAAAAAAACTCTAAAATTTAACCCGAAAAAATATGTTTTTTTAAAAACGCTTTTATGAACATAATTTTGGATGCAGTATTATTTGGTGTAAAATAAATATGGAGAAAACTTTTGTTTTGGAGTTGTAAGCCCAATTTAATCAGTTTTATGGAACAAAAACGGAAAGATGTATGATTTTGATGATTTTGGATAGTTCAGATTTACAAAATGACGCGTATTTCTGCTTCAATGTAGTTTTAATGAAATATTGTACATTTGTCGTTAACTAGACCTCTTCAGCTTTATAATAAGTGGTCGACCATCAAAATCGGTCGAAGCATTAGCTGGGAATTCGATTCGCAAGTCACGCTAGACGTCAGAAACATTAAAAAAACTCTAAAATTTAACCTGAAAAAATATGTTTTTTTAAAAACGCTTTTATGAACATAATTTTGGATGCAGTATTTTTTGATGTAAAATAAATATGGAGAAAACTTTTGTTTTGGAGTTGTAAGCGCAATTTAATCAGTTTTATGGAACAAAAACGGAAAGATGTATGATTTTGATGATTTTGGATAGTTCAGATTTACAAAATGACGCGTATTTCTGCTTCAATGTAGTTTTTATGTAATGTTGTATATTTTTCGTTAACAAGACCTCTTCAGCTTTATAATAAGTGGTCGACCATCAAAATCGGTCGAAGCATTAGCTGGGAATTCGATTCGCAAATCACGCTAGACGTCAGAAACATTAAAAAAACTCAAAAATTTAACCCGAAAAAATATGTTTTTTAAAAACGCTTTTATGAACATAATTTTGGATGCAGTATTATTTGGTGTAAAATAAATATGGAGAAAACTTTTGTTTTGGAGTTGTAAGCCCAATTTAATCAGTTTTATGGAACAAAAACGGAAAGATGTATGATTTTGATGATTTTGGATAGTTCAGATTTACAAAATGACGCGTATTTCTGCTTCAATGTAGTTTTAATGTAATGTTGTATATTTTTCGTTAACTAGACCTCTTCAGCTTTATAATAAGTGGTCGACCATCAAAATCGGTCGAAGCATTAGCTGGGAATTCGATTCGCAAGTCACGCTAGACGTCAGAAACATTAAAAAAACTCTAAAATTTAACCCGAAAAAATATGTTTTTTTAAAAACGCTTTTATGAACATGATTTTGGATGCAGTATTATTTGGTGTAAAATAAATATGGAGAAAACTTTTGTTTTGGAGTTGTAAGCCCAATTTAATCAGTTTTATGGAACAAAAACGGAAAGATGTATGATTTTGATGATTTTGGATAGTTCAGATTTACAAAATGACGCGTATTTCTGCTTCAATGTAGTTTTTATGTAATGTTGTATATTTTTCGTTAACTAGACCTCTTCAGCTTTATAATAAGTGGTCGACCATCAAAACCGGTCGAAGCATTAGCTGGGAATTCGATTCGCAAGTCACGCTAGACGTCCGGAACATTAAAAAAAACTCTAAAATTTAACCTGAAAAAACATGTTTTTTTAAAAACGCTTTTATAAACATAATTTTGGATGCAGTATTATTTGGTGTAAAATAAATATGGAGAAAACTTTTGTTTTGGAGTTGTAAGCCCAATTTAATCAGTTTTATGGAACAAAAACGGAAAGATGTATGATTTTTATGATTTTGGATAGTTCAGATTTACAAAATGACGCGTATTTCTGCTTCAATGTAGTTTTTATGTAATGTTGTATATTTTTCGTTAACTAGACCTCTTCAGCTTTATAATAAGTGGTCGACCATCAAAATCGGTCGAAGCATTAGCTGGGAATTCGATTCGCAAGTCACGCTAGACGTCCGAAACATTAAAAAAAACTCTAAAATTTAACCTGAAAAAAACATGTTTTTTTAAAAACGCTTTTATAAACATAATTTTGGATGCAGTATTATTTGGTGTAAAATAAATATGGAGAAAACTTTTGTTTTGGAGTTGTAAGCCCAATTTAATCAGTTTTATGGAACAAAAACGGAAAGATGTATGATTTTGATGATTTTGGATAGTTCAGATTTACAAAATGACGCGTATTTCTGCTTCAATGTAGTTTTTATGTAATGTTGTATATTTTTCGTTAACTAGACCTCTTCAGCTTTATAATAAGTGGTCGACCATCAAAACCGGTCGAAGCATTAGCTGGGAATTCGATTCGCAAGTCACGCTAGACGTCCGGAACATTAAAAAAAACTCTAAAATTTAACCCGAAAAAACATGTTTTTTTAAAAACGCTTTTATGAACATAATTTTGGATGCAGTATTATTTGGTGTAAAATAAATATGGAGAAAACTTTTGTTTTGGAGTTGTAAGCCCAATCTAATCAGTTTTATGGAACAAAAACGGAAAGATGTATGATTTTGATGATTTTGGATAGTTCAGATTTACAAAATGACGCGTATTTCTGCTTCAATGTAGTTTTTATGTAATGTTGTATATTTTTCGTTAACTAGACCTCTTCAGCTTTATAATAAGTGGTCGACCATCAAAATCGGTAGAAGCATTAGCTGGGAATTCGATTCGCAAGTCACGCTAGACGTCAGAAACATTAAAAAACTCTAAAATTTAACCCGAAAAAATATGTTTTTTTAAAAACGCTTTTATGAACATAATTTTGGATGCAGTATTATTTGGTGTAAAATAAATATGGAGAAAACTTTTGTTTTGGAGTTGTAAGCCCAATTTAATCAGTTTTATGGAACAAAAACGGAAAGATGTATGATTTTGATGATTTTGGATAGTTCAGATTTACAAAATGACGCGTATTTGTGCTTCAATGTAGTTTTAATGAAATATTGTACATTTGTCGTTAACTAGACCTCTTCAGCTTTATAATAAGTGGTCGACCATCAAAATCGGTCGAAGCATTAGCTGGGAATTCGATTCGCAAGTCACGCTAGACGTCAGAAACATTAAAAAAACTCTAAAATTTAACCCGAAAAAATATGTTTTTTTAAAAACGCTTTTATGAACATAATTTTGGATGCAGTATTATTTGGTGTAAAATAAATATGGAGAAAACTTTTATTTTGGAGTTGTAAGCCCAATTTAATCAGTTTTATGGAACAAAAACGGAAAGATGTATGATTTTGATGATTTTGGATAGTTCAGATTTACAAAATGACGCGTATTTCTGCTTCAATGTAGTTTTTATGTAATGTTGTATATTTTTCGTTAACTAGACCTCTTCAGCTTTATAATAAGTGGTCGACCATCAAAATCGGTCAAAGCATTAGCTGGGAATTCGATTCGCAAGTCACGCTAGACGTCAGAAACATTAAAAAAACTCTAAAATTTAACCCGAAAAAATATGTTTTTTTAAAAACGCTTTTATGAACATAATTTTGGATGCAGTATTATTTGGTGTAAAATAAATATGGAGAAAACTTTTGTTTTGGAGTTGTAAGCCCAATTTAATCAGTTTTATGGAACAAAAACGGAAAGTTGTATGATTTTGATGATTTTGGATAGTTCAGATTTACAAAATGACGCGTATTTCTGCTTCAATGTAGTTTTTATGTAATGTTGTATATTTTTCGTTAACTAGACCTCTTCAGCTTTATAATAAGTGGTCGACCATCAAAATCGGTCGAAGCATTAGCTGGGAATTCGATTCGCAAGTCACGCTAGACGTCAGAAATATTAAAAAAACTCTAAAATTTAACCCGAAAAAATATGTTTTTTTAAAAACGCTTTTATGAACATAATTTTGGATGCAGTATTATTTGGTGTAAAATAAATATGGAGAAAACTTTTGTTTTGGAGTTGTAAGCTCAATTTAATCAATTTTATGGAACAAAAACGGAAAGATGTATGATTTTGATGATTTTGGATAGTTCAGATTTACAAAATGACGCGTATTTCTGCTTCAATGTAGTTTTTATGTAATGTTGTATATTTTTCGTTAACTAGACCTCTTCAGCTTTATAATAAGTGGTCGACCATCAAAATCGGTCGAAGCATTAGCTGGGAATTCGATTCGCAAGTCACGCTAGACGTCAGAAACATTAAAAAAACTCTAAAATTTAACCCGAAAAAATATGTTTTTTTAAAAACGCTTTTATGAACATAATTTTGGATGCAGTATTATTTGGTGTAAAATAAATATGGAGAAAACTTTTGTTTTGGAGTTGTAAGCCCAATTTAATCAGTTTTATGGAACAAAAACGGAAAGATGTATGATTTTGATGATTTTGGATAGTTCAGATTTACAAAATGACGCGTATTTCTGCTTCAATGTAGTTTTTATGTAATGTTGTATATTTTTCGTTAACTAGACCTCTTCAGCTTTATAATAAGTGGTCGACCATCAAAACCGGTCGAAGCATTAGCTGGGAATTCGATTTTTATGAACATAATTTTGGATGCAGTATTATTTGGTGTAAAATAAATATGGAGAAAACTTTTGTTTTGGAGTTGTAAGCCCAATTTAATCAGTTTTATGGAACAAAAACGGAAAGATGTATGATTTTGATGATTTTGGATAGTTCAGATATACAAAATGACGCGTATTTCTGCTTCAATGTAGTTTTTATGTAATGTTGTATATTTTTCGTTAACTAGACCTCTTCAGCTTTATAATAAGTGGTCGACCATCAAAATCGGTCGAAGAATTAGCTGGGAATTCGATTCGCAAGTCACGCTAGACGTCAGAAACATTAAAAAAACTCTAAAATTTAACCCGAAAAAATATGTTTTTTTAAAAACGCTTTTATGAACATGATTTTGGATGCAGTATTATTTGGTGTAAAATAAATATGGAGAAAACTTTTGTTTTGGAGTTGTAAGCCCAATTTAATCAGTTTTATGGAACAAAAACGGAAAGATGTATGATTTTGATGATTTTGGATAGTTCAGATTTACAAAATGACGCGTATTTCTGCTTCAATGTAGTTTTTATGTAATGTTGTATATTTTTCGTTAACTAGACCTCTTCAGCTTTATAATAAGTGGTCGACCATCAAAATCGGTCGAAGCATTAGCTGGGAATTCGATTCGCAAGTCACGCTAGACGTCAGAAACATTAAAAAACTTTACAATTTAACCCGAAAAAATATGTTTTTTTAAAAACGCTTTTATGAACATAATTTTGGATGCAGTATTATTTGGTGTAAAATAAATATGGAGAAAACTTTTGTTTTGGAGTTGTAAGCCCAATTTAATCAGTTTTATGGAACAAAAACGGAAAGATGTATGATTTTGATGATTTTGGATAGTTCAGATTTACAAAATGACGCGTATTTGTGCTTCAATGTAGTTTTAATGAAATATTGTACATTTGTCGTTAACTAGACCTCTTCAGCTTTATAATAAGTGGTCGACCATCAAAATCGGTCGAAGCATTAGCTGGGAATTCGATTCGCAAGTCACGCTAGACGTCAGAAACATTAAAAAAACTCTAAAATTTAACCCGAAAAAATATGTTTTTTTAAAAACGCTTTTATGAACATAATTTTGGATGCAGTATTATTTGGTGTAAAATAAATATGAAGAAAACTTTTATTTTGGAGTTGTAAGCCCAATTTAATCAGTTTTATGGAACAAAAACGGAAAGATGTATGATTTTGATGATTTTGGATAGTTCAGATTTACAAAATGACGCGTATTTCTGCTTCAATGTAGTTTTTATGTAATGTTGTATATTTTTCGTTAACTAGACCTCTTCAGCTTTATAATAAGTGGTCGACCATCAAAATCGGTCGAAGCATTAGCTGGGAATTCGATTCGCAAGTCACGCTAGACGTCAGAAACATTAAAAAAAACTCTAAAATTTAACCCGAAAAAATATGTTTTTTTAAAAACGCTTTTATGAACATAATTTTGGATGCAGTATTATTTGGTGTAAAATAAATATGGAGAAAACTTTTGTTTTGGAGTTGTAAGCCCAATTTAATCAGTTTTATGGAACAAAAACGGAAAGATGTATGATTTTGATGATTTTGGATAGTTCAGATTTACAAAATGACGCGTATTTCTGCTTCAATGTAGTTTTTATGTAATGTTGTATATTTTTCGTTAACTAGACCTCTTCAGCTTTATAATAAGTGGTCGACCATCAAAATCGGTCAAAGCATTAGCTGGGAATTCGATTCGCAAGTCACGCTAGACGTCAGAAACATTAAAAAAACTCTAAAATTTAACCCGAAAAAATATGTTTTTTTAAAAACGCTTTTATGAACATAATTTTGGATGCAGTATTATTTGGTGTAAAATAAATATGGAGAAAACTTTTGTTTTGGAGTTGTAAGCCCAATTTAATCAGTTTTATGGAACAAAAACGGAAAGATGTATGATTTTGATGATTTTGGATAGTTCAGATTTACAAAATGACACGTATTTCTGCTTCAATGTAGTTTTTATGTAATGTTGTATATTTTTCGTTAACTAGACCTCTTCAGCTTTATAATAAGTGGTCGACCATCAAAATCGGTCGAAGCATTAGCTGGGAATTCGATTCGCAAGTCACGCTAGACGTCAGAAACATTAAAAAAACTCTAAAATTTAACCCGAAAAAATATGTTTTTTTAAAAACGCTTTTATGAACATAATTTTGGATGCAGTATTATTTGGTGTAAAATAAATATGGAGAAAACTTTTGTTTTGGAGTTGTAAGCCCAATTTAATCAGTTTTATGGAACAAAAACGGAAAGATGTATGAATTTGATGATTTTGGATAGTTCAGATTTACAAAATGACGCGTATTTCTGCTTCAATGTAGTTTTTATGTAATGTTGTATATTTTTCGTTAACTAGACCTCTTCAGCTTTATAATAAGTGGTCGACCATCAAAATCGGTCGAAGCATTAGCTGGGAATTCGATTCGCAAGTCACGCTAGACGTCAGAAATATTAAAAAAACTCTAAAATTTAACCCGAAAAAATATGTTTTTTTAAAAACGCTTTTATGAACATAATTTTGGATGCAGTATTATTTGGTGTAAAATAAATATGGAGAAAACTTTTGTTTTGGAGTTGTAAGCCCAATTTAATCAATTTTATGGAACAAAAACGGAAAGATGTATGATTTTGATGATTTTGGATAGTTCAGATTTACAAAATGACGCGTATTTCTGCTTCAATGTAGTTTTTATGTAATGTTGTATATTTTTCGTTAACTAGACCTCTTCAGCTTTATAATAAGTGGTCGACCATCAAAATCGGTCGAAGCATTAGCTGGGAATTCGATTCGCAAGTCACGCTAGACGTCAGAAACATTAAAAAAACTCTAAAATTTAACCCGAAAAAATATGTTTTTTTAAAAACGCGTTTTATGAACATAATTTTGGATGCAGTATTATTTGGTGTAAAATAAATATGGAGAAAACTTTTGTTTTGGAGTTGTAAGCCCAATTTAATCAGTTTTATGGAACAAAAACGGAAAGATGTATGATTTTGATGATTTTGGATAGTTCAGATTTACAAAATGACACGTATTTCTGCTTCAATGTAGTTTTTATGTAATGTTGTATATTTTTCGTTAGCTAGACCTCTTCAGCTTTATAATAAGTGGTCGACCATCAAAATCGGTCGAAGAATTAGCTGGGAATTCGATTCGCAAGTCACGCTAGACGTCAGAAACATTAAAAAAACTCTAAAATTTAACCCGAAAAAACATGTTTTTTTAAAAACGCTTTTATGAACATGATTTTGGATGCAGTATTATTTGGTGTAAAATAAATATGGAGATAACTTTTGTTTTGGAGTTGTAAGCCCAATTTAATCAGTTTTATGGAACAAAAACGGAAAGATGTATGATTTTGATGATTTTGGATAGTTCAGATTTACAAAATGACGCGTATTTCTGCTTCAATGTAGTTTTTATGTAATGTTGTATATTTTTCGTTAACTAGACCTCTTCAGCTTTATAATAAGTGGTCGACCATCAAAACCGGTCGAAGCATTAGCTGGGAATTCGATTCGCAAGTCACGCTAGACGTCCGGAACATTAAAAAAAACTCTAAAATTTAACCTGAAAAAACATGTTTTTTTAAAAACGCTTTTATGAACATAATTTTGGATGCAGTATTATTTGGTGTAAAATAAATATGGAGAAAACTTTTGTTTTGGAGTTGTAAGCCCAATCTAATCAGTTTTATGGAACAAAAACGGAAAGATGTATGATTTTGATGATTTTGGATAGTTCAGATTTACAAAATGACGCGTATTTCTGCTTCAATGTAGTTTTTATGTAATGTTGTATATTTTTCGTTAACTAGACCTTTTCAGCTTTATAATAAGTGGTCGACCATCAAAATCGGTCGAAGCATTAGCTGGGAATTCGATTCGCAAGTCACGCTAGACGTCCAAAACTCTAAAATTTAACCTGAAAAAACATGTTTTTTTAAAAACGCTTTTATAAACATAATTTTGGATGCAGTATTATTTGGTGTAAAATAAATATGGAGAAAACTTTTGTTTTGGAGTTGTAAGCCCAATTTAATCAGTTTTATGGAACAAAAACGGAAAGATGTATGATTTTGATGATTTTGGATAGTTCAGATTTACAAAATGACGCGTATTTCTGCTTCAATGTAGTTTTTATGTAATGTTGTATATTTTTCGTTAACTAGACCTCTTCAGCTTTATAATAAGTGGTCGACCATCAAAATCGGTCGAAGCATTAGCTGGGAATTCGATTCGCAAGTCACGCTAGACGTCCGAAACATTAAAAAAAACTCTAAAATTTAACCTGAAAAAACATGTTTTTTTAAAACGCTTTTATAAACATAATTTTGGATGCAGTATTATTTGGTGTAAAATAAATATGGAGAAAACTTTTGTTTTGGAGTTGTAAGCCCAATTTAATCAGTTTTATGGAACAAAAACGGAAAGATGTATGATTTTGATGATTTTGGATAGTTCAGATTTACAAAATGACGCGTATTTCTGCTTCAATGTAGTTTTTATGTAATGTTGTATATTTTTCGTTAACTAGACCTCTTCAGCTTTATAATAAGTGGTCGACCATCAAAATCGGTTGAAGCATTAGCTGGGAATTCGATTCGCAAGTCACGCTAGACGTCAGAAACATTAAAAAAACTCTAAAATTTAACCCGAAAAAATATGTTTTTTTAAAACGCTTTTATGAACATAATTTTGGATGCAGTATTATTTGGTGTAAAATAAATATTTAGAAAACTTTTGTTTTGGAGTTGTAAGCCCAATTTAATCAGTTTTATGGAACAAAAACGGAAAGATGTATGATTTTGATGATTTTGGATAGTTTAGATGTAGTTTTTATGTAATGTTGTATATTTTTCGTTAACTAGACCTCTTCAGCTTTATAATAAGTGGTCGACCATCAAAATCGGTCGAAGCATTAGCTGGGAATTCGATTCGCAAGTCACGCTAGACGTCAGAAACATTAAAAAAACTCTAAATTTAACCCGAAAAAATATGTTTTTTTAAAAACGCTTTTATAAACGTAATTTTGGATGCAGTATTATTTGGTGTAAAATAAATATGGAGAAAACTTTTGTTTTGGAGTTGTAAGCCCAATTTAATCAGTTTTATGGAACAAAAACGGAAAGATGTATGATTTTGATGATTTTGGATAGTTCAGATATAGTTTTTATGTAATGTTGTATATTTTTCGTTAACTAGACCTCTTCAGCTTTATAATAAGTGGTCGACCATCAAAATCGGTCGAAGCATTAGCTGGGAATTCGATTCGCAAGTCACGCTAGACGTCAGAAACATTAAAAAAACTCTAAAATTTAACCCGAAAAAATATGTTTTTTTGAAAACGCTTTTATGAACATAATTTTGGATGCAGTATTATTTGGTGTAAAATAAATATGGAGAAAACTTTTGTTTTGGAGTTGTAAGCCCAATTTTATCAGTTTTATGGAACAAAAACGGAAAGATGTATGATTTTGATGATTTTGGATAGTTCAGATTTACAAAATTACGCGTATTTCTGCTTCAATGTAGTTTTTATGTAATAATGTATATTTTTCGTTAACTAGACCTCTTCAGCTTTATAATAAGTGGTCGACCATCAAAATCGGTCGAAGCATTAGCTGGGAATTCGATTCGCAAGTCACGCTAGACGTCAGAAACATTAAAAAAACTCTAAAATTTAACCCGAAAAAATATGTTTTTTTAAAAACGCTTTTATGAACATAATTTTGGATGCAGTATTATTTGGTTTAAAATAAATATGGAGAAAACTTTTGTTTTGGAGTTGTAAGCCCAATCTAATCAGTTTTATGGAACAAAAACGGAAAGATGTATGATTTTGATGATTTTGGATAGTTCAGATTTACAAAATGACACGTAAAATGACACGTATTTCTGCTTCAATGTAGTTTTTATGTAATGTTGTATATTTTTCGATAACTAGACCTCTTCAGCTTTATAATAAGTGGTCGACCATCAAAATCGGTCGAAGCATTAGCTGGGAATTCGATTCGCAAGTCACGCTAGACGTCAGAAACATTAAAAAAACTCTAAAATTTAACCCGAAAAAATATGTTTTTTAAAAACGCTTTTATGAACATAATTTTGGATGCAGTATTATTTGGTGTAAAATAAATATGGAGAAAACTTTTGTTTTGGAGTTGTAAGCCCAATTTTATCAGTTTTATGGAACAAAAACGGAAAGATGTATGATTTTGATGATTTTGGATAGTTCAGATTTACAAAATGACGCGTATTTCTGCCTCAATGTAGTTTTTATGTAATGTTGTATATTTTTCGTTAACAAGACCTCTTCAGCTTTATAATAAGTGGTGTCGACCATCAAAATCGGTAGAAGCATTAGCTGGGAATTCGATTCGCAAGTCAAGCTAGACGTCAGAAACATTAAAAAAAACTTAACCCGAAAAAATATGTTTTTTTAAATACGCTTTTATGAACATAATTTTGGATGCAGTATTATTTGGTGTAAAATAAATATGGAGAAAACTTTTGTTTTGGAGTTGTAAGCCCAACTTAATCAGTTTTATGGAACAAAAACGGAAAGATGTATGATTTTGATGATTTTGGATAGTTCAGATTTACAAAATGACGCGTATTTCTGCTTCAATGTAGTTTTTATGTAATGTTGTATATTTTTCGTTAACTAGACCTCTTCAGCTTTATAAAAGGTGGTCGACCATCAAAATCGGTCGAAGCATTAGCTGGGAATTCGATTCGCAAGTCACGCTAGACGTCCGAAACATTAAAAAAAACTCTAAAATTTAACCCGAAAAAACATGTTTTTTTAAAAACGCTTTTATGAACATAATTTTGGATGCAGTATTGTTTGGTGTAAAATAAATATGGAGAAAACTTTTGTTTTGGAGTTGTAAGCCCAATTTAATCAGTTTTATGGAACAAAAACGGAAAGATGTATGATTTTGATGATATTGGATAGTTCAGATTTACAAAATGACGCGTATTTCTGCTTCAATGTAGTTTTTATGTAATGTTGTATATTTTTCGTTAACTAGACCTCTTCAGCTTTATAATAAGTGGTCGACCATCAAAATCGGTCGAAGCATTAGCTGGGAATTCGATTCGCAAGTCACGCTAGACGTCAGAAACATTAAAAAAACTCTAAAATTTAACCCGAAAAAATATGTTTTTTTAAAAACGCTTTTATGAACATAATTTTGGATGCAGTATTATTTGGTGTAAAATAAATATGGAGAAAACTTTTGTTTTGGAGTTGTAAGCCCAATTTTATCAGTTTTATGGAACAAAAACGGAAAGATGTATGATTTTGATGATTTTGGATAGTTCAGATTTACAAAATTACGCGTATTTCTGCTTCAATGTAGTTTTTATGTAATAATGTATATTTTTCGTTAACTAGACCTCTTCAGCTTTATAATAAGTGGTCGACCATCAAAATCGGTCGAAGCATTAGCTGGGAATTCGATTCGCAAGTCACGCTAGACGTCAGAAACATTAAAAAAAACTCTAAAATTTAACCCGAAAAAATATGTTTTTTTAAAAACGCTTTTATGAACATAATTTTGGATGCAGTATTATTTGGTTTAAAATAAATATGGAGAAAACTTTTGTTTTGGAGTTGTAAGCCCAATCTAATCAGTTTTATGGAACAAAAACGGAAAGATGTATGATTTTGATGATTTTGGATAGTTCAGATTTACAAAATGACACGTATTTCTGCTTCAATGTAGTTTTTATGTAATGTTGTATATTTTTCGTTAACTAGACCTCTTCAGCTTTATAATAAGTGGTCGACCATCAAAATCGGTCGAAGCATTAGCTGGGAATTCGATTCGCAAGTCACGCTAGACGTCAGAAACATTAAAAAAACTCTAAAATTTAACCCGAAAAAATATGTTTTTTTAAAAACGCTTTTATGAACATAATTTTGGATGCAGTATTATTTGGTGTAAAATAAATATGGAGAAAACTTTTGTTTTGGAGTTGTAAGCCCAATTTTATCAGTTTTATGGAACAAAAACGGAAAGATGTATGATTTTGATGATTTTGGATAGTTCAGATTTACAAAATGACGCGTATTTCTGCTTCAATGTAGTTTTTATGTAATGTTGTATATTTTTCGTTAACTAGACCTTTTCAGCTTTATAATAAGTGGTCGACCATCAAAATCGGTCGAAGCATTAGCTGGGAATTCGATTCGCAAGTCACGCTAGACGTCCGAAACATTAAAAAAAACTCTAAAATTTAACCTGAAAAAACATGTTTTTTTAAAAACGCTTTTATAAACATAATTTTGGATGCAGTATTATTTGGTGTAAAATAAATATGGAGAAAACTTTTGTTTTGGAGTTGTAAGCCCAATTTAATCAGTTTTATGGAACAAAAACGGAAAGATGTATGATTTTGATGATTTTGGATAGTTCAGATTTACAAAATGACGCGTATTTCTGCTTCAATGTAGTTTTTATGTAATGTTGTATATTTTTCGTTAACTAGACCTCTTCAGCTTTATAATAAGTGGTCGACCATCAAAATCGGTCGAAGCATTAGCTGGGAATTCGATTCGCAAGTCACGCTAGACGTCCGAAACATTAAAAAAAACTCTAAAATTTAACCTGAAAAAACATGTTTTTTTAAAAACGCTTTTATAAACATAATTTTGGATGCAGTATTATTTGGTGTAAAATAAATATGGAGAAAACTTTTGTTTTGGAGTTGTAAGCCCAATTTAATCAGTTTTATGGAACAAAAACGGAAAGATGTATGATTTTGATGATTTTGGATAGTTCAGATTTACAAAATGACGCGTATTTCTGCTTCAATGTAGTTTTTATGTAATGTTGTATATTTTTCGTTAACTAGACCTCTTCAGCTTTATAATAAGTGGTCGACCATCAAAATCGGTTGAAGCATTAGCTGGGAATTCGATTCGCAAGTCACGCTAGACGTCAGAAACATTAAAAAAACTCTAAAATTTAACCCGAAAAAATATGTTTTTTTAAAAACGCTTTTATGAACATAATTTTGGATGCAGTATTATTTGGTGTAAAATAAATATTTAGAAAACTTTTGTTTTGGAGTTGTAAGCCCAATTTAATCAGTTTTATGGAACAAAAACGGAAAGATGTATGATTTTGATGATTTTGGATAGTTCAGATTTACAAAATGACGCGTATTTGGGCTTCAATGTAGTTTTAATGAAATATTGTATATTTTTCGTTAACTAGACCTCTTCAGCTTTATAATAAGTGGTCGACCATCAAAATCGGTCGAAGCATTAGCTGGGAATTCGATTCGCAAGTCACGCTAGACGTCAGAAACATTAAAAAAACTCTAAAATTTAACCCGAAAAAATATGTTTTTTTAAAAACGCTTTTATGAACATAATTTTGGATGCAGTATTATTTGGTGTAAAATAAATATGGAGAAAACTTTTGTTTTGGAGTTGTAAGCCCAATTTTATCAGTTTTATGGAACAAAAACGGAAAGATGTATGATTTTGATGATTTTGGATAGTTCAGATTTACAAAATGACGCGTATTTCTGCTTCAATGTAGTTTTTATGTAATGTTGTATATTTTTCGTTAACTAGACCTCTTCAGCTTTATAATAAGTGGTCGACCATCAAAATCGGTCGAAGCATTAGCTGGGAATTCGATTCGCAAGTCACGCTAGACGTCAGAAACATTAAAAAAACTCTAAAATTTAACCTGAAAAAACATGTTTTTTTAAAAACGCTTTTATGAACATAATTTTGGATGCAGTATTATTTGGTGTAAAATAAATATGGAGAAAACTTTTGTTTTGGAGTTGTAAGCCCAATTTAATCAGTTTTATGGAACAAAAACGGAAAGATGTATGATTTTGATGATTTTGGATAGTTCAGATTTACAAAATGACGCGTATTTGTGCTTCAGTGTAGTTTTTATGTAATGTTGTATATTTTTTGTTAACTAGACCTCTTCAGCTTTATAATAAGTGGTCGAGCATCAAAATCGGTCGAAGCATTAGCTGGGAATTCGATTCGCAAGTCACGCTAGACGTCAGAAACATTAAAAAAACTCTAAAATTTAACCCGAAAAAATATGTTTTTTTAAAAACGCTTTTGTGAAAATAATTTTGGATGCACTATTATTTGGTGTAAAATAAATATGGAGAAAACTTTTGTTTTGGAGTTGTAAGCCCAATTTAATCAGTTTTATGGAACAAAAACGGAAAGATGTATGATTTTGATGATTTTGGATAGTTCAGATTTACAAAATGACGCGTATTTGGGCTTCAATGTAGTTTTAATGAAATATTGTATATTTTTCGTTAACTAGACCTCTTCAGCTTTATAATAAGTGGTCGACCATCAAAATCGGTCGAAGCATTAGCTGGGAATTCGATTCGCAAGTCACGCTAGACGTCCGAAACATTAAAAAAAACTCTAAAATTTAACCCGAAAAAACATGTTTTTTTAAAAACGCTTTTATGAACATAATTTTGGATGCAGTATTGTTTGGTGTAAAATAAATATGGAGAAAACTTTTGTTTTGGAGTTGTAAGCCCAATTTAATCAGTTTTATGGAACAAAAACGGAAAGATGTATGATTTTGATGATATTGGATAGTTCAGATTTACAAAATGACGCGTATTTCTGCTTCAATGTAGTTTTTATGTAATGTTGTATATTTTTCGTTAACTAGACCTCTTCAGCTTTATAATAAGTGGTCGACCATCAAAATCGGTCGAAGCATTAGCTGGGAATTCGATTCGCAAGTCACGCTAGACGTCAGAAACATTAAAAAAACTCTAAAATTTAACCCGAAAAAATATGTTTTTTTAAAAACGCTTTTATGAACATAATTTTGGATGCAGTATTATTTGGTGTAAAATAAATATGGAGAAAACTTTTGTTTTGGAGTTGTAAGCCCAATTTTATCAGTTTTATGGAACAAAAACGGAAAGATGTATGATTTTGATGATTTTGGATAGTTCAGATTTACAAAATTACGCGTATTTCTGCTTCAATGTAGTTTTTATGTAATAATGTATATTTTTCGTTAACTAGACCTCTTCAGCTTTATAATAAGTGGTCGACCATCAAAATCGGTCGAAGCATTAGCTGGGAATTCGATTCGCAAGTCACGCTAGACGTCAGAAACATTAAAAAAAACTCTAAAATTTAACCCGAAAAAATATGTTTTTTTAAAAACGCTTTTATGAACATAATTTTGGATGCAGTATTATTTGGTTTAAAATAAATATGGAGAAAACTTTTGTTTTGGAGTTGTAAGCCCAATCTAATCAGTTTTATGGAACAAAAACGGAAAGATGTATGATTTTGATGATTTTGGATAGTTCAGATTTACAAAATGACACGTATTTCTGCTTCAATGTAGTTTTTATGTAATGTTGTATATTTTTCGTTAACTAGACCTCTTCAGCTTTATAATAAGTGGTCGACCATCAAAATCGGTCGAAGCATTAGCTGGGAATTCGATTCGCAAGTCACGCTAGACGTCAGAAACATTAAAAAAACTCTAAAATTTAACCCGAAAAAATATGTTTTTTTAAAAACGCTTTTATGAACATAATTTTGGATGCAGTATTATTTGGTGTAAAATAAATATGGAGAAAACTTTTGTTTTGGAGTTGTAAGCCCAATTTTATCAGTTTTATGGAACAAAAACGGAAAGATGTATGATTTTGATGATTTTGGATAGTTCAGATTTACAAAATGACGCGTATTTCTGCCTCAATGTAGTTTTTATGTAATGTTGTATATTTTTCGTTAACAAGACCTCTTCAGCTTTATAATAAGTGGTCGACCATCAAAATCGGTAGAAGCATTAGCTGGGAATTCGATTCGCAAGTCAAGCTAGACGTCAGAAACATTAAAAAAAACTTAACCCGAAAAAATATGTTTTTTTAAATACGCTTTTATGAACATAATTTTGGATGCAGTATTATTTGGTGTAAAATAAATATGGAGAAAACTTTTGTTTTGGAGTTGTAAGCCCAATTTAATCAGTTTTATGGAACAAAAACGGAAAGATGTATGATTTTGATGATTTTGAATAGTTCAGATTTACAAAATGACGCGTATTTCTGCTTCAATGTAGTTTTTATGTAATGTTGTATATTTTTCGTTAACTAGACCTCTTCAGCTTTATAATAAGTGGTCGACCATCAAAATCGGTCGAAGCATTAGCTGGGAATTCGATTCGCAAGTCACGCTAGACGTCCGAAACATTAAAAAAAATTCTAAAATTTAACCCGAAAAAACATGTTTTTTTAAAAACGCTTTTATGAACATAATTTTGGATGCAGTATTATTTGGTGTAAAATAAATATGGAGAAAACTTTTGTTTTGGAGTTGTAAGCCCAATTTAATCAGTTTTATGGAACAAAAACGGAAAGATGTATGATTTTGATGATTTTGGATAGTTCAGATTTACAAAATGACGCGTATTTCTGCTTCAATGTAGTTTTTATGTAATGTTGTATATTTTTCGTTAACTAGACCTCTTCAGCTTTATAATAAGTGGTCGAGCATCAAAATCGGTCGAAGCATTAGCTGGGAATTCGATTCGCAAGTCACGCTAGACGTCAGAAACATTAAAAAAACTCTAAAATTTAACCCGAAAAAATATGTTTTTTTAAAAACGCTTTTGTGAAAATAATTTTGGATGCACTATTATTTGGTGTAAAATAAATATGGAGAAAACTTTTGTTTTGGAGTTGTAAGCCCAATTTAATCAGTTTTATGGAACAAAAACGGAAAGATGTATGATTTTGATGATTTTGGATAGTTCAGATTTACAAAATGACGCGTATTTGGGCTTCAATGTAGTTTTAATGAAATATTGTATATTTTTCGTTAACTAGACCTCTTCAGCTTTATAATAAGTGGTCGACCATCAAAATCGGTCGAAGCATTAGCTGGGAATTCGATTCGCAAGTCACGCTAGACGTCAGAAACATTAAAAAAACTCTAAAATTTAACCCGAAAAAATATGTTTTTTTAAAAACGCTTTTATGAACATAATTTTGGATGCAGTATTATTTGGTGTAAAATAAATATGGAGAAAACTTTTGTTTTGGAGTTGTAAGCCCAATTTTATCAGTTTTATGGAACAAAAACGGAAAGATGTATGATTTTGATGATTTTGGATAGTTCAGATTTACAAAATGACGCGTATTTCTGCTTCAATGTAGTTTTTATGTAATGTTGTATATTTTTCGTTAACTAGACCTCTTCAGCTTTATAATAAGTGGTCGACCATCAAAATCGGTCGAAGCATTAGCTGGGAATTCGATTCGCAAGTCACGCTAGACGTCAGAAACATTAAAAAAACTCTAAAATTTAACCTGAAAAAACATGTTTTTTTAAAAACGCTTTTATGAACATAATTTTGGATGCAGTATTATTTGGTGTAAAATAAATATGGAGAAAACTTTTGTTTTGGAGTTGTAAGCCCAATTTAATCAGTTTTATGGAACAAAAACGGAAAGATGTATGATTTTGATGATTTTGGATAGTTCAGATTTACAAAATGACGCGTATTTGTGCTTCAGTGTAGTTTTTATGTAATGTTGTATATTTTTTGTTAACTAGACCTCTTCAGCTTTATAATAAGTGGTCGAGCATCAAAATCGGTCGAAGCATTAGCTGGGAATTCGATTCGCAAGTCACGCTAGACGTCAGAAACATTAAAAAAACTCTAAAATTTAACCCGAAAAAATATGTTTTTTTAAAAACGCTTTTGTGAAAATAATTTTGGATGCACTATTATTTGGTGTAAAATAAATATGGAGAAAACTTTTGTTTTGGAGTTGTAAGCCCAATTTAATCAGTTTTATGGAACAAAAACGGAAAGATGTATGATTTTGATGATTTTGGATAGTTCAGATTTACAAAATGACGCGTATTTGGGCTTCAATGTAGTTTTAATGAAATATTGTATATTTTTCGTTAACTAGACCTCTTCAGCTTTATAATAAGTGGTCGACCATCAAAATCGGTCGAAGCATTAGCTGGGAATTCGATTCGCAAGTCACGCTAGACGTCAGAAACATTAAAAAAACTCTAAAATTTAACCCGAAAAAATATGTTTTTTTAAAAACGCTTTTATGAACATAATTTTGGATGCAGTATTATTTGGTGTAAAATAAATATGGAGAAAACTTTTGTTTTGGAGTTGTAAGCCCAATTTTATCAGTTTTATGGAACAAAAACGGAAAGATGTATGATTTTGATGATTTTGGATAGTTCAGATTTACAAAATGACGCGTATTTCTGCTTCAATGTAGTTTTTATGTAATGTTGTATATTTTTCGTTAACTAGACCTCTTCAGCTTTATAATAAGTGGTCGACCATCAAAATCGGTCGAAGCATTAGCTGGGAATTCGATTCGCAAGTCACGCTAGACGTCAGAAACATTAAAAAAACTCTAAAATTTAACCTGAAAAAACATGTTTTTTTAAAAACGCTTTTATGAACATAATTTTGGATGCAGTATTATTTGGTGTAAAATAAATATGGAGAAAACTTTTGTTTTGGAGTTGTAAGCCCAATTTAATCAGTTTTATGGAACAAAAACGGAAAGATGTATGATTTTGATGATTTTGGATAGTTCAGATTTACAAAATGACGCGTATTTGTGCTTCAGTGTAGTTTTTATGTAATGTTGTATATTTTTTGTTAACTAGACCTCTTCAGCTTTATAATAAGTGGTCGACCATCAAAATCGGTCGAAGCATTAGCTGGGAATTCGATTCGCAAGTCACGCTAGACGTCAGAAACATTAAAAAAACTCTAAAATTTAACCCGAAAAAATATGTTTTTTTAAAAACGCTTTTATGAACATAATTTTGGATGCAGTATTATTTGGTGTAAAATAAATATGGAGAAAACTTTTGTTTTGGAGTTGTAAGCCCAATTTTATCAGTTTTATGGAACAAAAACGGAAAGATGTATGATTTTGATGATTTTGGATAGTTCAGATTTACAAAATTACGCGTATTTCTGCTTCAATGTAGTTTTTATGTAATAATGTATATTTTTCGTTAACTAGACCTCTTCAGCTTTATAATAAGTGGTCGACCATCAAAATCGGTCGAAGCATTAGCTGGGAATTCGATTCGCAAGTCACGCTAGACGTCAGAAACATTAAAAAAACTCTAAAATTTAACCCGAAAAAATATGTTTTTTTAAAAACGCTTTTATGAACATAATTTTGGATGCAGTATTATTTGGTTTAAAATAAATATGGAGAAAACTTTTGTTTTGGAGTTGTAAGCCCAATCTAATCAGTTTTATGGAACAAAAACGGAAAGATGTATGATTTTGATGATTTTGGATAGTTCAGATTTACAAAATGACACGTATTTCTGCTTCAATGTAGTTTTTATGTAATGTTGTATATTTTTCGTTAACTAGACCTCTTCAGCTTTATAATAAGTGGTCGACCATCAAAATCGGTCGAAGCATTAGCTGGGAATTCGATTCGCAAGTCACGCTAGACGTCAGAAACATTAAAAAAACTCTAAAATTTAACCCGAAAAAATATGTTTTTTTAAAAACGCTTTTATGAACATAATTTTGGATGCAGTATTATTTGGTGTAAAATAAATATGGAGAAAACTTTTGTTTTGGAGTTGTAAGCCCAATTTTATCAGTTTTATGGAACAAAAACGGAAAGATGTATGATTTTGATGATTTTGGATAGTTCAGATTTACAAAATGACGCGTATTTCTGCCTCAATGTAGTTTTTATGTAATGTTGTATATTTTTCGTTAACAAGACCTCTTCAGCTTTATAATAAGTGGTCGACCATCAAAATCGGTAGAAGCATTAGCTGGGAATTCGATTCGCAAGTCAAGCTAGACGTCAGAAACATTAAAAAAACTTAACCCGAAAAAATATGTTTTTTTAAATACGCTTTTATGAACATAATTTTGGATGCAGTATTATTTGGTGTAAAATAAATATGGAGAAAACTTTTGTTTTGGAGTTGTAAGCCCAATTTAATCAGTTTTATGGAACAAAAACGGAAAGATGTATGATTTTGATGATTTTGGATAGTTCAGATTTACAAAATGACGCGTATTTCTGCTTCAATGTAGTTTTTATGTAATGTTGTATATTTTTCGTTAACTAGACCTCTTCAGCTTTATAATAAGTGGTCGACCATCAAAATCGGTCGAAGCATTAGCTGGGAATTCGATTCGCAAGTCACGCTAGACGTCCGAAACATTAAAAAAAAATTCTAAAATTTAACCCGAAAAAACATGTTTTTTTAAAAACGCTTTTATGAACATAATTTTGGATGCAGTATTATTTGGTGTAAAATAAATATGGAGAAAACTTTTGTTTTGGAGTTGTAAGCCCAATTTAATCAGTTTTATGGAACAAAAACGGAAAGATGTATGATTTTGATGATTTTGGATAGTTCAGATTTACAAAATGACGCGTATTTCTGCTTCAATGTAGTTTTTATGTAATGTTGTATATTTTTCGTTAACTAGACCTCTTCAGCTTTATAATAAGTGGTCGACCATCAAAATCGGTCGAAGCATTAGCTGGGAATTCGATTCGCAAGTCACGCTAGACGTCAGAAACATTAAAAAAACTCTAAAATTTAACCCGAAAAAATATGTTTTTTTAAAAACGCTTTTATGAAAATAATTTTGGATGCACTATTATTTGGTGTAAAATAAATATGGAGAAAACTTTTGTTTTGGAGTTGTAAGCCCAATTTAATCAGTTTTATGGAACAAAAACGGAAAGATGTATGATTTTGATGATTTTGGATAGTTCAGATTTACAAAATGACGCGTATTTGGGCTTCAATGTAGTTTTAATGAAATATTGTATATTTTTCGTTAACTAGACCTCTTCAGCTTTATAATAAGTGGTCGACCATCAAAATCGGTCGAAGCATTAGCTGGGAATTCGATTCGCAAGTCACGCTAGACGTCAGAAACATTAAAAAAACTCTAAAATTTAACCCGAAAAAATATGTTTTTTTAAAAACGCTTTTATGAACATAATTTTGGATGCAGTATTATTTGGTGTAAAATAAATATGGAGAAAACTTTTGTTTTGGAGTTGTAAGCCCAATTTTATCAGTTTTATGGAACAAAAACGGAAAGATGTATGATTTTGATGATTTTGGATAGTTCAGATTTACAAAATGACGCGTATTTCTGCCTCAATGTAGTTTTTATGTAATGTTGTATATTTTTCGTTAACAAGACCTCTTCAGCTTTATAATAAGTGGTCGACCATCAAAATCGGTAGAAGCATTAGCTGGGAATTCGATTCGCAAGTCAAGCTAGACGTCAGAAACATTAAAAAAAACTTAACCCGAAAAAATATGTTTTTTTAAATACGCTTTTATGAACATAATTTTGGATGCAGTATTATTTGGTGTAAAATAAATATGGAGAAAACTTTTGTTTTGGAGTTGTAAGCCCAATTTAATCAGTTTTATGGAACAAAAACGGAAAGATGTATGATTTTGATGATTTTGGATAGTTCAGATTTACAAAATGACGCGTATTTCTGCTTCAATGTAGTTTTTATGTAATGTTGTATATTTTTCGTTAACTAGACCTCTTCAGCTTTATAATAAGTGGTCGACCATCAAAATCGGTCGAAGCATTAGCTGGGAGTTCGATTCGCAAGTCACGCTAGACGTCCGAAACATTAAAAAAAATTCTAAAATTTAACCCGAAAAAACATGTTTTTTTAAAAACGCTTTTATGAACATAATTTTGGATGCAGTATTATTTGGTGTAAAATAAATATGGAGAAAACTTTTGTTTTGGAGTTGTAAGCCCAATTTAATCAGTTTTATGGAACAAAAACGGAAAGATGTATGATTTTGATGATTTTGGATAGTTCAGATTTACAAAATGACGCGTATTTCTGCTTCAATGTAGTTTTTATGTAATGTTGTATATTTTTCGTTAACTAGACCTCTTCATCTTTATAATAAGTGGTCGACCATCAAAATCGGTCGAAGCATTAGCTGGGAATTCGATTCGCAAGTCACGCTAGACGTCAGAAACATTAAAAAAACTCTAAAATTTAACCCGAAAAAATATGTTTTTTTAAAAACGCTTTTACGAAAATAATTTTGGATGCACTATTATTTGGTGTAAAATAAATATGGAGAAAACTTTTGTTTTGGAGTTGTAAGCCCAATTTAATCAGTTTTATGGAACAAAAACGGAAAGATGTATGATTTTGATGATTTTGGATAGTTCAGATTTACAAAATGACGCGTATTTGGGCTTCAATGTAGTTTTAATGAAATATTGTATATTTTTCGTTAACTAGACCTCTTCAGCTTTATAATAAGTGGTCGACCATCAAAATCGGTCGAAGCATTAGCTGGGAATTCGATTCGCAAGTCACGCTAGACGTCAGAAACATTAAAAAACTCTAAAATTTAACCCGAAAAAATATGTTTTTTAAAAACGCTTTTATGAACATAATTTTGGATGCAGTATTATTTGGTGTAAAATAAATATGGAGAAAACTTTTGTTTTGGAGTTGTAAGCCCAATTTAATCAGTTTTATGGAACAAAAACGGAAAGATGTATGATTTTGATGATTTTGGATAGTTCAGATTTACAAAATGACGCGTATTTCTGCTTCAATGTAGTTTTTATGTAATGTTGTATATTTTTCGTTAACTAGACCTCTTCAGCTTTATAATAAGTGGTCGACCATCAAAATCGGTCGAAGCATTAGCTGGGAATTCGATTCGCAAGTCACGCTAGACATCAGAAACATTAAAAAAACTCTAAAATTTAACCTGAAAAAACATGTTTTTTTAAAAACGCTTTTATGAACATAATTTTGGATGCAGTATTATTTGGTGTAAAATAAATATGGAGAAAACTTTTGTTTTGGAGTTGTAAGCCCAATTTAATCAGTTTTATGGAACAAAAACGGAAAGATGTATGATTTTGATGATTTTGGATAGTTCAGATTTACAAAATGACGCGTATTTGTGCTTCAGTGTAGTTTTTATGTAATGTTGTATATTTTTCGTTAACTAGACCTCTTCAGCTTTATAATAAGTGGTCGACCATCAAAATCGGTCGAAGCATTAGCTGGGAATTCGATTCGCAAGTCACGCTAGACGTCAGAAACATTAAAAAAACTCTAAAATTTAACCCGAAAAAATATGTTTTTTTAAAAACGCTTTTATGAACATAATTTTGGATGCAGTATGATTTGGTGTAAAATAAATATGGAGAAAACTTTTGTTTTGGAGTTGTAAGCCCAATTTAATCAGTTTTATGGAACAAAACGGAAAGATGTATGATTTTGATGATTTTGGATAGTTCAGATTTACAAAATGACGCGTATTTCTGCTTCAATGTAGTTTTTATGTAATGTTGTATATTTTTCGTTAACTAGACCTCTTCAGCTTTATAATAAGTGGTCGACCATCAAAATCGGTCGAAGCATTAGCTGGGAATTCGATTCGCAAGTCACGCTAGACGTCCGAAACATTAAAAAAAACTCTAAAATTTAACCCGAAAAAACATGTTTTTTTAAAAACGCTTTTATGAACATAATTTTGGATGCAGTATTATTTGGTGTAAAATAAATATGGAGAAAACTTTTGTTTTGGAGTTGTAAGCCCAATTTAATCAGTTTTATGGAACAAAAACGGAAAGATGTATGATTTTGATGATTTTGGATAGTTCAGATTTACAAAATGACGCGTATTTCTGCTTCAATGTAGTTCTTATGTAATGTTGTATATTTTTCGTTAACTAGACCTCTTCAGCTTTATAATAAGTGGTCGACCATCAAAATCGGTCGAAGCATTAGCTGGGAATTCGATTCGCAAGTCACGCTAGACGTCCGAAACATTAAAAAAAACTCTAAAATTTAACCCGAAAAAACATGTTTTTTTAAAAACGCTTTTATGAACATAATTTTGGATGCAGTATTATTTGGTGTAAAATAAATATGGAGAAAACTTTTGTTTTTGAGTTGTAAGCCCAATTTAATCTGTTTTATGGAACAAAAACGGAAAGATGTATGATTTTGATGATTTTGGATAGTTCAGATTTACAAAATGACGCGTATTTCTGCTTCAATGTAGTTTTTATGTAATGTTGTATATTTTTCGTTAACAAGACCTCTTCAGCTTTATAATAAGTGGTCGACCATCAAAATCGGTCGAAGCATTAGCTGGGAATTCGATTCGCAAGTCACGATAGACGTCAGAACATTAAAAAAACTCTAAAATTTAACCCGAAAAAATATGTTTTTTTAAAAACGCTTTTATGAAAATAATTTTGGATGCAGTATTATTTGGTGTAAAATAAATATGGAGAAAACTTTTGTTTTGGAGTTGTAAGCCCAATTTAATCAGTTTTATGGAACAAAAACGGAAAGATGTATGATTTTGATGATTTTGGATAGTTCAGATTTACAAAATGACGCGTATTTGTGCTTCAATGTAGTTTTAATGAAATATTGTATATTTTTCGTTAACTAGACCTCTTCAGCTTTATAATAAGTGGTCGACCATCAAAATCGGTCGAAGCATTAGCTGGGAATTCGATTCGCAAGTCACGCTAGACGTCAGAAACATTAAAAAAACTCTAAAATTTAACCCGAAAAAATATGTCTTTTTAAAAACGCTTTTATGAACATAATTTTGGATGCAGTATTATTTGGTGTAAAATAAATATATAGAAAACTTTTGTTTTGGAGTTGTAAGCCCAATTTAATCAGTTTTATGGAACAAAAACGGAAAGATGTATGATTTTGATGATTTTGGATAGTTCAGATTTACAAAATGACGCGTATTTCTGCTTCAATGTAGTTTTTATGTAATGTTGTATATTTTTCGTTAACTAGACCTCTTCAGCTTTATAATAAGTGTTCGACCATCAAAATCGGTCGAAGCATTAGCTGGGAATTCGATTCGCAAGTCACGCTAGACGTCAGAAACATTAAAAAAAACTCTAAAATTTAACCTGAAAAAACATGTTTTTTTTAAAAACGCTTTTATGAACATAATTTTGGATGCAGTATTATTTGGTGTAAAATAAATATGGAGAAAACTTTTGTTTTGGAGTTGTAAGCCCAATTTAATCAGTTTTATGGAACAAAAACGGAAAGATGTATGATTTTGATGATTTTGGATAGTTCAGATTTACATAATGACGCGTATTTGTGCTTCAGTGTAGTTTTTATGTAATGTTGTATATTTTTCGTTAACTAGACCTCTTCAGCTTTATAATAAGTGGTCGACCATCAAAATCGGTCGAAGCATTAGCTGGGAATTCGATTCGCAAGTCACGCTAGACGTCAGAAACATTAAAAAAACTCTAAAATTTAACCCGAAAAAATATGTTTTTTAAAAACGCTTTTATGAACATAATTTTGGATGCAGTATTATTTGGTGTAAAATAAATATGGAGAAAACTTTTGTTTTGGAGTTGTAAGCCCAATTTAATCAGTTTTATGGAACAAAAACGGAAAGATGTATGATTTTGATGATTTTGGATAGTTCAGATTTACAAAATGACGCGTATTTCTGCTTCAATGTAGTTCTTATGTAATGTTGTATATTTTTCGTTAACTAGACCTCTTCAGCTTTATAATAAGTGGTCGACCATCAAAATCGGTCGAAGCATTAGCTGGGAATTCGATTCGCAAGTCACGCTAGACGTCCGAAACATTAAAAAAAACTCTAAAATTTAACCCGAAAAAACATGTTTTTTTAAAAACGCTTTTATGAACATAATTTTGGATGCAGTATTATTTGGTGTAAAATAAATATGGAGAAAACTTTTGTTTTTGAGTTGTAAGCCCAATTTAATCTGTTTTATGGAACAAAAACGGAAAGATGTATCATTTTGATGATTTTGGATAGTTCAGATTTACAAAATGACGCGTATTTCTGCTTCAATGTAGTTTTTATGTAATGTTGTATATTTTTCGTTAACAAGACCTCTTCAGCTTTATAATAAGTGGTCGACCATCAAAATCGGTTGAAGCATTAGCTGGGAATTCGATTCGCAAGTCACGATAGACGTCAGAAACATTAAAAAAACTCTAAAATTTAACCCGAAAAAATATGTTTTTTTAAAAACGCTTTTATGAAAATAATTTTGGATGCAGTATTATTTGGTGTAAAATAAATATGGAGAAAACTTTTGTTTTGGAGTTGTAAGCCCAATTTAATCAGTTTTATGGAACAAAAACGGAAAGATGTATGATTTTGATGATTTTGGATAGTTCAGATTTACAAAATGACGCGTATTTGTGCTTCAATGTAGTTTTAATGAAATATTGTATATTTTTCGTTAACTAGACCTCTTCAGCTTTATAATAAGTGGTCGACCATCAAAATCGGTCGAAGCATTAGCTGGGAATTCGATTCGCAAGTCACGCTAGACACATTAAAAAAACTCTAAAATTTAACCCGAAAAAATATGTTTTTTTAAAAACGCTTTTATGAACATAATTTTGGATGCAGTATTATTTGGTGTAAAATAAATATATAGAAAACTTTTGTTTTGGAGTTGTAAGCCCAATTTAATCAGTTTTATGGAACAAAAACGGAAAGATGTATGATTTTGATGATTTTGGATAGTTCAGATTTACAAAATGACGCGTATTTCTGCTTCAATGTAGTTTTTATGTAATGTTGTATATTTTTCGTTAACTAGACCTCTTCAGCTTTATAATAAGTGGTCGACCATCAAAATCGGTCGAAGCATTAGCTGGGAATTCGATTCGCAAGTCACGCTAGACGTCAGAAACATTAAAAAAACTCTAAAATTTAACCTGAAAAAACATGTTTTTTTTAAAAACGCTTTTATGAACATAATTTTGGATGCAGTATTATTTGGTGTAAAATAAATATGGAGAAAACTTTTGTTTTGGAGTTGTAAGCCCAATTTAATCAGTTTTATGGAACAAAAACGGAAAGATGTATGATTTTGATGATTTTGGATAGTTCAGATTTACATAATGACGCGTATTTGTGCTTCAGTGTAGTTTTTATGTAATGTTGTATATTTTTCGTTAACTAGACCTCTTCAGCTTTATAATAAGTGGTCGACCATCAAAATCGGTCGAAGCATTAGCTGGGAATTCGATTCGCAAGTCACGCTAGACGTCAGAAACATTAAAAAAACTCTAAAATTTAACCCGAAAAAATTTGTTTTTTTAAAAACGCTTTTATGAACATAATTTTGGATGCAGTATTATTTGGTGTAAAATAAATATGGAGAAAACTTTTGTTTTGGAGTTGTAAGCCCAATTTAATCAGTTTTATGGAACAACACGGAAAGATGTATGATTTTGATGATTTTGGATAGTTCAGATTTACAAAATGACGCGTATTTCTGCTTCAATGTAGTTTTTATGTAATGTTGTATATTTTTCGTTAACTAGACCTCTTCAGCTTTATAATAAGTGGTCGACGATCAAAATCGGTCGAAGCATTAGCTGGGAATTCGATTCGCAAGTCACGCTAGACATCCGAAACATTAAAAAAAACTCTAAAATTTAACCCGAAAAAACATGTTTTTTTAAAAACGCTTTTATGAACATAATTTTGGATGCAGTATTATTTGGTGTAAAATAAATATGGAGAAAACTTTTGTTTTGGAGTTGTAAGCCCAATTTAATCAGTTTTATGGAACAAAAACGGAAAGATGTATGATTTGGATGATTTTGGATAGTTCAGATTTACAAAATGACGCGTATTTCTGCTTCAATGTAGTTTTTATGTAATGTTGTATATTTTTCGTTAACTAGACCTCTTCAGCTTTATAATAAGTGGTCGACCATCAAAATCGGTCGAAGCATTAGCTGGGAATTCGATTCGCAAGTCACGCTAGACGTCAGAAACATTAAAAAAACTCTAAAATTTAACCCGAAAAAATATGTTTTTTTAAAAACGCTTTTATGAACATAATTTTGGATGCAGTATTATTTGGTGTAAAATAAATATGGAGAAAACTTTTGTTTTGGAGTTGTAAGCCAAATTTAATCAGTTTTATGGAACAAAAACGGAAAGATGTATGATTTTGATGATTTTGGATAGTTCAGATTTACAAAATGACGCGTATTTCTGCTTCAATGTAGTTTTTATGTAATGTTGTATATTTTTCTTTAACTAGACCTCTTCAGCTTTATAATAAGTGGTCGACCATCAAAATCGGTCGAAGCATTAGCTGGGAATTCGATTCGCAAGTCACGCTAGACGTCCGAAACATTAAAAAAAACTCTAAAATTTAACCCGAAAAAACATGTTTTTTTAAAAACGCTTTTATGAACATAATTTTGGAGTTGTAAGCCCAATTTAATCAGTTTTATGGAACAAAAACGGAAAGATGTATGATTTTGATGATTTTGGATAGTTCAGATTTACAAAATAACGCGTATTTCTGCTTCAATGTAGTTTTTATGTAATGTTGTATATTTTTCGTTAACTAGACCTCTTCAGCTTTATAATAAGTGGTCGACCATCAAAATCGGTCGAAGCATTAGCTGGGAATTCGATTCGCAAGTCACGCTAGACGTCAGAAACATTAAAAAAACTCTAAAATTTAACCCGAAAAAATATGTTTTTTTAAAAACGCTTTTATGAACATAATTTTGGATGCAGTATTATTTGGTGTAAAATAAATATGGAGAAAGTCACGCTAGACGTCAGAAACATTAAAAAAACTCTAAAATTTAACCTGAAAAAACATGTTTTTTGAAAAACGCTTTTATGAACATAATTTTGGATGCAGTATTATTTGGTGTAAAATAAATATGGAGAAAACTTTTGTTTTGGAGTTGTAAGCCCAATTTAATCAGTTTTATGGAACAAAAACGGAAAGATGTATGATTTTGATGATTTTGGATAGTTCAGATTTACAAAATGACGCGTATTTGTGCTTCAGTGTAGTTTTTATGTAATGTTGTATATTTTTCGTTAACTAGACCTCTTCAGCTTTATAATAAGTGGTCGACCATCAAAATCGGTCGAAGCATTAGCTGGGAATTCGATTCGCAAGTCACGCTAGACGTCAGAAACATTAAAAAAACTCTAAAATTTAACCCGAAAAAATATGTTTTTTTAAAAACGCTTTTATGAACATAATTTTGGATGCAGTATTATTTGGTGTAAAATAAATATGGAGAAAACTTTTGTTTTGGAGTTGTAAGCCCAATTTAATCAGTTTTATGGAACAAAACGGAAAGATGTATGATTTTGATGATTTTGGATAGTTCAGATTTACAAAATGACGCGTATTTCTGCTTCAATGTAGTTTTTATGTAATGTTGTATATTTTTCGTTAACTAGACCTCTTCAGCTTTATAATAAGTGGTCGACCATCAAAATCGGTCGAAGCATTAGCTGAGAATTCGATTCGCAAGTCACGCTAGACGTCCGAAACATTAAAAAAAAACTCTAAAATTTTAACCCGAAAAAACATGTTTTTTTAAAAACGCTTTTATGAACATAATTTTGGATGCAGTATTATTTGGTGTAAAATAAATATGGAGAAAACTTTTGTTTTGGAGTTGTAAGCCCAATTTAATCAGTTTTATGGAACAAAAACGGAAAGATGTATGATTTTGATGATTTTGGATAGTTCAGATTTACAAAATGACGCGTATTTCTGCTTCAATCTAGTTTTTATGTAATGTTGTATATTTTTCGTTAACTAGACCTCTTCAGCTTTATAATAAGTGGTCGACCATCAAAATCGATCGAAGCATTAGCTGGGAATTCGATTCGCAAGTCACGCTAGACGTCAGAAACATTAAAAAACTCTAAAATTTAACCCGAAAAAATATGTTTTTTTAAAAACGCTTTTATGAACATAATTTTGTATGCAGTATTATTTGGTGTAAAATAAATATGGAGAAAACTTTTGTTTTGGAGTTGTAAGCCAAATTTAATCAGTTTTATGGAACAAAAACGGAAAGATGTATGATTTTGATGATTTTGGATAGTTCAGATTTACAAAATGACGCGCATTTCTGCTTCAATGTAGTTTTTATGTAATGTTGTATATTTTTCGTTAACTAGACCTCTTCAGCTTTATAATAAGTGGGCGACCATCAAAATCGGTCGAAGCATTAGCTGGGAATTCGATTCGCAAGTCAAGCTAGACGTCAGAAACATTAAAAAAACTCTAAAATTTAACCCGAAAAAACATGTTTTTTTAAAAACGCTTTTATGAACATAATTTTGGATGCAGTATTATTTGGTGTAAAATAAATATGGAGAAAACTTTTGTTTTGGAGTTGTAAGACCAATTCAATCAGTTTTATGGAACAAAAACGGAAAGATGTATGATTTTGATGTTTTTGGATAGTTCAGATTTACAAAATGACGCGTATTTCTGCTTCAATGTAGTTCTTATGTAATGTTGTATATTTTTCGTTAACTAGACCTCTTCAGCTTTATAATAAGTGGTCGACCATCAAAATCGGTCGAAGCATTAGCTGGGAATTCGATTCGCAAGTCACGCTAGACGTCCGAAACATTAAAAAAAACTCTAAAATTTAACCCGAAAAAACATGTTTTTTTAAAAACGCTTTTATGAACATAATTTTGGATGCAGTATTATTTGGTGTAAAATAAATATGGAGAAAACTTTTGTTTTTGAGTTGTAAGCCCAATTTAATCAGTTTTATGGAACAAAAACGGAAAGATGTATGATTTTGATGATTTTGGATAGTTCAGATTTACAAAATGACGCGTATTTCTGCTTCAATGTAGTTTTTATGTAATGTTGTATATTTTTCGTTAACAAGACCTCTTCAGCTTTATAATAAGTGGTCGACCATCAAAATCGGTCGAAGCATTAGCTGGGAATTCGATTCGCAAGTCACGCTAGACGTCAGAAACATTAAAAAAACTCTAAAATTTAACCCGAAAAAATATGTTTTTTTAAAAACGCTTTTATGAAAATAATTTTGGATGCAGTATTATTTGGTGTAAAATAAATATGGAGAAAACTTTTGTTTTGGAGTTGTAAACCCAATTTAATCAGTTTTATGGAACAAAAACGGAAAGATGTATGATTTTGATGATTTTGGATAGTTCAGATTTACAAAATGACGCGTATTTGTGCTTCAATGTAGTTTTAATGAAATATTGTATATTTTTCGTTAACTAGACCTCTTCAGCTTTATAATAAGTGGTCGACCATCAAAATCGGTCGAAGCATTAGCTGGGAATTCGATTCGCAAGTCACGCTAGACGTCAGAAACATTAAAAAAAACTCTAAAATTTAACCTGAAAAAACATGTTTTTTTAAAAACGCTTTTATGAACATAATTTTGGATGCAGTATTATTTGGTGTAAAATAAATATGGAGAAAACTTTTGTTTTGGAGTTGTAAGCCCAATTTGATCAGTTTTATGGAACAAAAACGGAAAGATGTATGATTTTGATGATTTTGGATAGTTTAGATTTACAAAATGACGCGTATTTGTGCTTCAGTGTAGTTTTTATGTAATGTTGTATATTTTTCGTTAACTAGACCTCTTCAGCTTTATAATAAGTGGTCGACCATCAAAATCGGTCGAAGCATTAGCTGGGAATTCGATTCGCAAGTCACGCTAGACGTCAGAAACATTAAAAAAACTCTAAAATTTAACCCGAAAAAACATGTTTTTTTAAAAACGCTTTTATGAACATAATTTTGGATGCAGTATTATTTGGTGTAAAATAAATATGGAGAAAACTTTTGTTTTGGAGTTGTAAGCCCAATTTAATCAGTTTTATGGAACAAAAACGGAAAGATGTATGATTTTGATGATTTTGGATAGTTCAGATTTACAAAATGACGCGTATTTCTGCTTCAATGTAGTTTTTATGTAATGTTGTATATTTTTCGTTAACTAGACCTCTTCAGCTTTATAATAAGTGGTCGACCATCAAAATCGGTCGAAGCATTAGCTGGGAATTCGATTCGCAAGTCACGCTAGACGTCAGAAACATTAAAAAAACTCTAAAATTTAACCCGAAAAAATATGTTTTTTTAAAAACGCTTTTATGAACATAATTTTGGATGCAGTATTATTTGGTGAAAAATAAATATGGAGAAAACTTTTGTTTTGGAGTTGTAAGCCAAATTTAATCAGTTTTATGGAACAAAAACGGAAAGATGTATGATTTTGATGATTTTGGATAGTTCAGATTTACAAAATGACGCGTATTTCTGCTTCAATGTAGTTTTTATGTAATGTTGTATATTTTTCTTTAACTAGACCTCTTCAGCTTTATAATAAGTGGTTGACCATCAAAATCGGTCGAAGCATTAGCTGGGAATTCGATTCGCAAGTCACGCTAGACGTCCGAAACATTAAAAAAAACTCTAAAATTTAACCCGAAAAAACATGTTTTTTTAAAAACGCTTTTATGAACATAATTTTGGATGCAGTATTATTTGGTGTAAAATAAATATGGAGAAAACTTTTGTTTTGGAGTTGTAAGCCCAATTTAATCAGTTTTATGGAACAAAAACGGAAAGATGTATGATTTTGATGATTTTGGATAGTTCAGATTTACAAAATGACGCGTATTTCTGCTTCAATGTAGTTTTTATGTAATGTTGTATATTTTTCGTTAACTAGACCTCTTCAGCTTTATAATAAGTGGTCGACCATCAAAATCGGTCGAAGCATTAGCTGGGAATTCGATTCGCAAGTCACGCTAGACGTCAGAAACATTAAAAAAACTCTAAAATTTAACCCGAAAAAATATGTTTTTTTAAAAACGCTTTTATGAACATAATTTTGGATGCAGTATTATTTGGTGTAAAATAAATATGGAGAAAACTTTTGTTTTGGAGTTGTAGAAGCATTAGCTGGGAATTCGATTCGCAAGTCACGCTAGACGTCAGAAACATTAAAAAAACTCTAAAATTTAACCTGAAAAAACATGTTTTTTTAAAAACGCTTTTATGAACATAATTTTGGATGCAGTATTATTTGGTGTAAAATAAATATGGAGAAAACTTTTGTTTTGGAGTTGTAAGCCCAATTTAATCAGTTTTATGGAACAAAAACGGAAAGATGTATGATTTTGATGATTTTGGATAGTTCAGATTTACAAAATGACGCGTATTTGTGCTTCAGTGTAGTTTTTATGTAATGTTGTATATTTTTCGTTAACTAGACCTCTTCAGCTTTATAATAAGTGGTCGACCATCAAAATCGGTCGAAGCATTAGCTGGGAATTCGATTCGCAAGTCACGCTAGACGTCAGAAACATTAAAAAAACTCTAAAATTTAACCCGAAAAAATATGTTTTTTTAAAAACGCTTTTATGAACATAATTTTGGATGCAGTATTATTTGGTGTAAAATAAATATGGAGAAAACTTTTGTTTTGGAGTTGTAAGCCCAATTTAATCAGTTTTATGGAACAAAACGGAAAGATGTATGATTTTGATGATTTTGGATAGTTCAGATTTAAAAAATGACGCGTATTTCTGCTTCAATGTAGTTTTTATGTAATGTTGTATATTTTTCGTTAACTAGACCTCTTCAGCTTTATAATAAGTGGTCGACCATCAAAATCGGTCGAAGCATTAGCTGGGAATTCGATTCGCAAGTCACGCTAGACGTCCGAAACATTAAAAAAAACTCTAAAATTTAACCCGAAAAAACATGTTTTTTTAAAAACGCTTTTATGAACATAATTTTGGATGCAGTATTATTTGGTGTAAAATAAATATGGAGAAAACTTTTGTTTTGGAGTTGTAAGCCCAATTTAATCAGTTTTATGGAACAAAAACGGAAAGATGTATGATTTTGATGATTTTGGATAGTTCAGATTTATAAAATGACGCGTATTTCTGCTTCAATGTAGTTTTTATGTAATCTTGTATATTTTTCGTTAACTAGACCTCTTCAGCTTTATAATAAGTGGTCGACCATCAAAATCGATCGAAGCATTAGCTGGGAATTCGATTCGCAAGTCACGCTAGACGTCAGAAACATTAAAAAAACTCTAAAATTTAACCCGAAAAAATATGTTTTTTTAAAAACGCTTTTATGAACATAATTTTGTATGCAGTATTATTTGGTGTAAAATAAATATGGAGAAAACTTTTGTTTTGGAGTTGTAAGCCAAATTTAATCAGTTTTATGGAACAAAAACGGAAAGATGTATGATTTTGATGATTTTGGATAGCTCAGATTTACAAAATGACGCGTATTTCTGCTTCAATGTAGTTTTTATGTAATGTTGTATATTTTTCTTTAACTAGACCTCTTCAGCTTTATAATAAGTGGTCGACCATCAAAATCGGTCGAAGCATTAGCTGGGAATTCGATTCGCAAGTCACGCTAGACGTCCGAAACATTAAAAAAAACTCTAAAATTTAACCCGAAAAAACATGTTTTTTTAAAAACGCTTTTATGAACATAATTTTGGATGCAGTATTATTTGGTGTAAAATAAATATGGAGAAAACTTTTGTTTTGGAGTTGTAAGCCCAATTTAATCAGTTTTATGGAACAAAAACGGAAAGATGTATGATTTTGATGATTTTGGATAGTTCAGATTTACAAAATGACGCGTATTTCTGCTTCAATGTAGTTTTTATGTAATGTTGTATATTTTTTGTTAACTAGACCTCTTCAGCTTTATAATAAGTGGTCGACCATCAAAATCGGTCGAAGCATTAGCTGGGAATTCGATTCGCAAGTCACGCTAAGCGTCCGAAACATTAAAAAAAACTCTAAAATTTAACCCGAAAAAACATGTTTTTCTAAAAACGCTTTTATGAACATAATTTTGGATGCAGTATTATTTGGTGTAAAATAAATATGGAGAAAACTTTTGTTTTGGAGTTGTAAGCCCAATTTAATCAGTTTTATGGAACAAAAACGGAAAGATGTATGATTTTGATGATTTTGGATAGTTCAGATTTACAAAATGACGCGTATTTCTGCTTCAATGTAGTTTTTATATAATGTTGTATATTTTTCGTTAACTAGACCTCTTCAGCTTTATAATAAGTGGTCGACCATCAAAATCGATCGAAGCATTAGCTGGGAATTCGATTCGCAAGTCACGCTAGACGTCAGAAACATTAAAAAAACTCTAAAATTTAACCCGAAAAAATATGTTTTTTTAAAAACGCTTTTATGAACATAATTTTGTATGCAGTATTATTTGGTGTAAAATAAATATGGAGAAAACTTTTGTTTTGGAGTTGTAAGCCAAATTTAATCAGTTTTATGGAACAAAAACGGAAAGATGTATGATTTTGATGATTTTGGATAGTTCAGATTTACAAAATGACGCGTATTTCTGCTTCAATGTAGTTTTTATGTAATGTTGTATATTTTTCTTTAACTAGACCTCTTCAGCTTTATAATAAGTGGTCGACCATCAAAATCGGTCGAAGCATTAGCTGGGAATTCGATTCGCAAGTCACGCTAGACGTCCGAAACATTAAAAAAAACTCTAAAATTTAACCCGAAAAAACATGTTTTTTTAAAAACGCTTTTATGAACATAATTTTGGATGCAGTATTATTTGGTGTAAAATAAATATGGAGAAAACTTTTGTTTTGGAGTTGTAAGCCCAATTTAATCAGTTTTATGGAACAAAAACGGAAAGATGTATGATTTTGATGATTTTGGATAGTTCAGATTTACAAAATGACGCGTATTTCTGCTTCAATGTAGTTTTTATGTAATGTTGTATATTTTTCGTTAACTAGACCTCTTCAGCTTTATAATAAGTGGTCGACCATCAAAATCGGTCGAAGCATTAGCTGGGAATTTGATTCGCAAGTCACGCTAGACGTCAGAAACATTAAAAAAACTCTAAAATTTAACCCGAAAAAATATGTTTTTTTAAAAACGCTTTTATGAACATAATTTTGGATGCAGTATTATTTGGTGTAAAATAAATATGGAGAAAACTTTTGTTTTGGAGTTGTAAGCCCAATTTAATCAGTTTTATGGAACAAAAACGGAAAGATGTATGATTTTGATGATTTTGGATAGTTCAGATTTACAAAATGACGCGTATTTCTGCTTCAATGTAGTTTTTATGTAATGTTGTATATTTTTCGTTAACTAGACCTCTTCAGCTTTATAATAAGTGGTCGACCATCAAAATCGGTCAAAGCATTAGCTGGGAATTCGATTCGCAAGTCACGCTAGACGTCAGAATCATTAAAAAAACTCCAAAATTTAACCCGAAAAAATATGTTTTTTTAAAAACGCTTTTATGAACATAATTTTGGATGCAGTATTATTTGGTGTAAAATAAATATGGAGAAAACTTTTGTTTTGGAGTTGTAAGCCCAATTTAATCAGTTTTATGGAACAAAAACGGAAAGATGTATGATTTTGATGATTTTGGTTAGTTCAGATTTACAAAATGACGCGTATTTGTGCTTCAATGTAGTTTTTATGAAATATTGTATATTTCTCGTTAACTAGACCTCTTCAGCTTTATAATAAGTGGTCGACCATCAAAATCGGTCGAAGCATTAGCTGGTAATTCGATTCGCAAGTCACGCTAGACGTCAGAAACATTAAAAAAAAACTCTAAAATTTAACCCGAAAAAATATGTTTTTTTAAAAACGCTTTTATGAACATAATTTTGGATGCAGTATTATTTGGTGTAAAATAAATATGGAGAAAACTTTTGTTTTGGAGTTGTAACAAAAACGGAAAGATGTATGAATCGATGATTTTGGATGGGTCAGATTTACAAAATGACGCGTATTTCTGCTTCAATGTAGTTTTTATGTAATGTTGTATATTTTTCGTTAACTAGACCTCTTCAGCTTTATAATAAGTGGTCGACCATCAAAATCGGTCGAAGCATTAGCTGGGAATTCGATTCGCAAGTCACGCTAGACGTCAGAAACATTAAAAAAACTCTAAAATTTAACCCGAAAAAATATGTTTTTTTAAAAACGCTTTTATGAACATAATTTTGGATGCAGTATTATTTGGTGTAAAATAAATATGGAGAAAACTTTTGTTTTGGAGTTGTAAGCCCAATTTAATCAGTTTTATGGAACAAAAACGGAAAGATGTATGATTTTGATGATTTTGGATAGTTCAGATTTACAAAATGACGCGTATTTCTGCTTCAATGTAGTTTTTATGTAATGTTGTATATTTTTCGTTAACTAGACCTCTTCAGCTTTATAATAAGTGGTCGACCATCAAATCGGTCAAAGCATTAGCTGGGAATTCGATTCGCAAGTCACGCTAGACGTCAGAAACATTAAAAAAACTCTAAAATTTAACCCGAAAAAATATGTTTTTTTAAAAACGCTTTTATGAACATAATTTTGGATGCAGTATTATTTGGTGTAAAATAAATATGGAGAAAACTTTTGTTTTGGAGTTGTAAGCCCAATTTAATCAGTTTTATGGAACAAAAACGGAAAGATGTATGATTTTGATGATTTTGGTTAGTTCAGATTTACAAAATGACGCGTATTTGTGCTTCAATGTAGTTTTAATGAAATATTGTATATTTCTCGTTAACTAGACCTCTTCAGCTTTATAATAAGTGGTCGACCATCAAAATCGGTCGAAGCATTAGCTGGTAATTCGATTCGCAAGTCACGCTAGACGTCAGAAACATTAAAAAAACTCTAAAATTTAACCCGAAAAAATATGTTTTTTTAAAAACGCTTTTATGAACATAATTTTGGATGCAGTATTATTTGGTGTAAAATAAATATGGAGAAAACTTTTGTTTTGGAGTTGTAAGCCCAATTTTATCAGTTTTATGGAACAAAAACGGAAAGATGTATGAATCGATGATTTTGGATAGTTCAGATTTACAAAATGACGCGTATTTCTGCTTCAATGTAGTTTTTATGTAATGTTGTATATTTTTCGTTAACTAGACCTCTTCAGCTTTATAATAAGTGGTCGACCATCAAAATCGGTCGAAGCATTTGCTGGGAATTCGATTCGCAAGTCACGCTAGACGTCAGAAACATTAAAAAAACTCTAAAATTTAACCCGAAAAAATATGTTTTTTTAAAAACGCTTTTATGAACATAATTTTGGATGCAGTATTATTTGGTGTAAAATAAATATGGAGAAAACTTTTGTTTTGGAGTTGTAAGCCCAATTTAATCAGTTTTATGGAACAAAAACGGAAAGATGTATGATTTTGATGATTTTGGATAGTTCAGATTTACAAAATGACGCGTATTTCTGCTTCAATGTAGTTTTTATGTAATGTTGTATATTTTTCGTTAACTAGACCTCTTCAGCTCTATAATAAGTGGTCGACCATCAAAATCGGTCAAAGCATTAGCTGGGAATTCGATTCGCAAGTCACGCTAGACGTCAGAAACATTAAAAAAACTCTAAAATTTAACCCGAAAAAATATGTTTTTTTAAAAACGCTTTTATGAACATAATTTTGGATGCAGTATTATTTGGTGTAAAATAAATATGGAGAAAACTTTTGTTTTGGAGTTGTAAGCCCAATTTAATCAGTTTTATGGAACAAAAACGGAAAGATGTATGATTTTGATGATTTTGGTTAGTTCAGATTTACAAAATGACGCGTATTTGTGCTTCAATGTAGTTTTAATAAAATATTGTATATTTCTCGTTAACTAGACCTCTTCAGCTTTATAATAAGTGGTCGACCATCAAAATCGGTCGAAGCATTAGCTGGTAATTCGATTCGCAAGTCACGCTAGACGTCAGAAACATTAAAAAAACTCTAAAATTTAACCCGAAAAAATATGTTTTTTTAAAAACGCTTTTATAAACATAATTTTGGATGCAGTATTATTTGGTGTAAAATAAATATGGAGAAAACTTTTGTTTTGGAGTTGTAAGCCCAATTTTATCAGTTTTATGGAACAAAAACGGAAAGATGTATGAATCGATGATTTTGGATAGTTCAGATTTACAAAATGACGCGTATTTCTGCTTCAATGTAGTTTTTATGTAATGTTGTATATTTTTCGTTAACTAGACCTCTTCAGCTTTATAATAAGTGGTCGACCATCAAAATCGGTCGAAGCATTAGCTGGGAATTCGATTCGCAAGTCACGCTAGACGTCAGAAACATTAAAAAAACTCTAAAATTTAACCCGAAAAAATATGTTTTTTTAAAAATGCTTTTATGAACATAATTTTGGATGCAGTATTATTTGGTGTAAAATAAATATGGAGAAAACTTTTGTTTTGGAGTTGTAAGCCCAATTTTATCAGTTTTATGGAACAAAAACTGAAAGATGTATGATTTTGATGATTTTGGATAGTTCAGATTTACAAAATGACGCGTATTTCTGCTTCAATGTAGTTTTTATGTAATGTTGTATATTTTTTGTTAACAAGACCTCTTCAGCTTTATAATAAGTGGTCGACCATCAAAATCGGTCGAAGCATTAGCTGGGAATTCGATTCGCAAGTCACGCTAGACGTCAGAAACATTAAAAAAACTCTAAAATTTAACCCGAAAAAATATGTTTTTTTAAAAACGCTTTTATGAACATAATTTTGGATGCAGTATTATTTGGTGTAAAATAAATATGGAGAAAACTTTTGTTTTGGAGTTGTAAGCCCAATTTAATCAGTTTTATGGAACAAAAACGGAAAGATGTATGATTTTGATGATTTTGGATAGTTCAGATTTACAAAATGACGCGTATTTCTGCTTCAATGTAGTTTTTATGTAATGTTGTATATTTTTCGTTAACTAGACCTCTTCAGCTTTATAATAAGTGGTCGACCATCAAAATCGGTCGAAGCATTAGCTGGGAATTCGATTCGCAAGTCACGCTAGACGTCCGAAACATTAAAAAAAACTCTAAAATTTAACCCGAAAAAACATGTTTTTTTAAAAACGCTTTTATGAACATAATTTTGGATGCAGTATTATTTGGTGTAAAATAAATATGGAGAAAACTTTTGTTTTGGAGTTGTAAGCCCAATTTAATCAGTTTTATGGAACAAAAACGGAAAGATGTATGATTTTGATGATTTTGGATAGTTCAGATTTACAAAATGACGCGTATTTCTGCTTCAATGTAGTTTTTATGTAATGTTGTATATTTTTCGTTAACTAGACCTCTTCAGCTTTATAATAAGTGGTCGACCATCAAAATCGGTCGAAGCATTAGCTGGGAATTCGATTCGCAAGTCACGCTAGACGTCAGAAACATTAAAAAAACTCTAAAATTTAACCCGAAAAAATATGTTTTTTTAAAAACGCTTTTATGAACATAATTTTGGATGCAGTATTGTTTGGTGTAAAATAAATATGGAGAAAACTTTTGTTTTGGAGTTGTAAGCCCAATTTAATCAGTTTTATGGAACAAAAACGGAAAGATGTATGATTTTGATGATTTTGGATAGTTCAGATTTACAAAATGACGCGTATTTCTGCTTCAATGTAGTTTTTATGTAATGTTGTATATTTTCCGTTACTAGACCTCTTCAGCTTTATAATAAGTGGTCGACCATCAAAATCGGTCGAAGCATTAGCTGGGAATTCGATTCGCAAGTCACGCTAGACGTCAGAAACATTAAAAAAAACTCTAAAATTTAACCCGAAAAAATATGTTTTTTTAAAAACGCTTTTATGAACATAATTTTGGATGCAGTATTATTTGGTGTAAAATAAATATGGAGAAAACTTTTGTTTTGGAGTTGTAAGCCCAATTTTATCAGTTTTATGGAACAAAAACGGAAAGATGTATGATTTTGATGATTTTGGATAGTTCAGATTTACAAAATGACGCGTATTTCTGCTTCAATGTAGTTTTTATGTAATGTTGTATATTTTTCGTTAACTAGATCTCTTCAGCTTTATAATAAGTGGTCGACCATCAAAATCGGTCGAAGCATTAGCTGGGAATTCGATTCGCAAGTCACGCTAGACGTCAGAAACATTAAAAAAAACTCTAAAATTTAACCCGAAAAAATATGTTTTTTTAAAAACGCTTTTATGAACATAATTTTGGATGCAGTATTATTTGGTGTAAAAAAATATGGAGAAAATTTTTGTTTTGGAGTTGTAAGCCCAATTTAATCAGTTTTATGGAACAAAAACGGAAAGATGTATGATTTTGATGATTTTGGATAGTTCAGATTTACAAAATGACGCGTATTTCTGCTTCAATGTAGTTTTTATGTAATGTTGTATATTTTTGGTTAACTAGACCTCTTCAGCTTTATAATAAGTGGTCGATCATCAAAATCGGTCGAAGCATTAGCTGGGAATTCGATTCGCAAGTCACGCTAGACGTCAGAAACATTAAAACTCTAAAATTTAACCCGAAAAAATATGTTTTTTTAAAAACGCTTTTATGAACATAATTTTGGATGCAGTATTATTTGGTGTAAAATAAATATGGAGAAAACTTTTGTTTTGGAGTTGTAAGCCCAATTTAATCAGTTTTATGGAACAAAAACGGAAAGATGTAGTATGATTTTGATGATTTTGGATAGTTCAGATTTACAAAATGACGCGTATTTCTGCTTCAATGTAGATTTTATGTAATGTTGTATATTTTTCGTTAACTAGACCTCTTCAGCGTTATAATAAGTAGTCGACCATCAAAATCGGTCGAAGCATTAGCTAGGAATTCGATTCGCAAGTCACGCTAGACGTCAGAAACATTAAAAAAACTCTAAAATTTAACCCGAAAAAATATGTTTTTTTAAAAACGCTTTTATGAACATAATTTTGGATGCAGTAATATTTGGTGTAAAATAAATATGGAGAAAACTTTTGTTTTGGAGTTGTAAGCCCAATTTAATCAGTTTTATGGAACAAAAACGGAAAGATGTATGATTTTGATGATTTTGGATAGTTCAGATTTACAAAATGACGCGTATTTCTGCTTCAATGTAGTTTTTATGTAATGTTGTATATTTTTCGTTAACTAGACCTCTTCAGCTTTATAATAAGTGGTCGACCATCAAAATCGGTCGAAGCATTAGCTGGGAATTTGATTCGCAAGTCACGCTAGACGTCAGAAACATTAAAAAAAAAACTCTAAAATTTAACCCGAAAAAATATGTTTTTTTAAAAACGCTTTTATGAACATAATTTTGGATGCAGTAATATTTGGTGTAAAATAAATATGGAGAAAACTTTTGTTTTGGAGTTGTAAGACCAATTTTATCAGTTTTATGGAACAAAAACGGAAAGATGTATGATTTTGATGATTTTGGATAGTTCAGATTTACAAAATGACGCGTATTTCTGCTTCAATGTAGTTTTTATGTAATGTTGTATATTTTTCGTTAACTAGACCTCTTCAGCTTTATAATAAGTGGTCGACCATCAAAATCGGTCGAAGCATTAGCTGGGAATTCGATTCGCAAGTCACGCTAGACGTCAGAAACATTAAAAAAAACTCTAAAATTTAACCCGAAAAAATATGTTTTTTTAAAAACGCTTTTATGAACATAATTTTGGATGCAGTATTATTTGGTGTAAAATAAATATGGAGAAAACTTTTGTTTTGGAGTTGTAAGCCCAATTTAATCAGTTTTATGGAACAAAAACGGAAAGATGTATGATTTTGATGATTTTGGATAGTTCAGATTTACAAAATGACGCGTATTTCTGCTTCAATGTAGTTTTTATGTAATGTTGTATATTTTTCGTTAACTAGACCTCTTCAGCTTTATAATAAGTGGTCGACCATCAAAATCGGTCGAAGCATTAGCTGGGAATTCGATTCGCAAGTCACGCTAGACGTCAGAAACATTAAAAAAAACTCTAAAATTTAACCCGAAAAAATATGTTTTTTTTAAAAAACGCTTTTATGAACATAATTTTGGATGCAGTATTATTTGGTGTAAAATAAATATGGAGAAAACTTTTGTTTTGGAGTTGTAAGCCCAATTTAATCAGTTTTATGGAACAAAAACGGAAAGATGTATGATTTTGATGATTTTGGATAGTTCAGATTTACAAAATGACGCGTATTTCTGCTTCAATGTAGTTTTTATGTAATGTTGTATATTTTTCGTTAACTAGACCTCTTCAGCTTTATAATAAGTGGTCGACCATCAAAATCGGTCGAAGCATTAGCTGGGAATTCGATTCGCAAGTCACGCTAGACGTCAGAAACATTAAAAAAAAACTCTAAAATTTAACCCGAAAAAATATGTTTTTTTAAAAAACGCTTTTATTAACATAATTTTGGATGCAGTATTATTTGGTGTAAAATAAATATGGAGAAAACTTTTGTTTTGGAGTTGTAAGCCCAATTTAATCAGTTTTATGGAACAAAAACGGAAAGATGTATGATTTTGATGATTTTGGATAGTTCAGATTTACAAAATGACGCGTATTTCTGCTTCAATGTAGTTTTTATGTAATGTTGTATATTTTTCGTTAACTAGACCTCTTCAGCTTTATAATAAGTGGTCGACCATCAAAATCGGTCGAAGCATTAGCTGGGAATTCGATTCGCAAGTCACGCTAGACGTCAGAAACATTAAAAAAACTCTAAAATTTAACCCGAAAAAATATGTTTTTTTAAAAACGCTTTTGTGAACATAATTTTGGATGCAGTATTATTTGGTGTAAAATAAATATGGAGAAAACTTTTGTTTTGGAGTTGTAAGCCCAATTTAATCAGTTTTATGGAACAAAAACGGAAAGATGTATGATTTTGATGATTTTGGATAGTTCAGATTTACAAAATGACGCGTATTTCTGCTTCAATGTAGTTTTTATGTAATGTTGTATATTTTTCGTTAGCTAGACCTCTTCAGCTTTATAATAAGTGGTCGACCATCAAAATCGGTCGAAGCATTAGCTGGGAATTCGATTCGCAAGTCACGCTAGACGTCAGAAACATTAAAAAAAACTCTAAAATTTAACCCGAAAAAATATGTTTTTTTAAAAAACGCTTTTATGAACATAATTTTGGATGCAGTATTATTTGGTGTAAAATAAATATGGAGAAAACTTTTGTTTTGGAGTTGTAAGCCCAATTTAATCAGTTTTATGGAACAAAAACGGAAAGATGTATGATTTTGATGATTTTGGATAGTTCAGATTTACAAAATGACGCGTAATTTCTGCTTCAATGTAGTTTTTATGTAATGTTGTATATTTTTCGTTAACTAGACCTCTTCAGCTTTATAATAAGTGGTCGACCATCAAAATCGGTGGAAGCATTAGCTGGGAATTCGATTCGCAAGTCACGCTAGACGTCAGAAACATTAAAAAAAAACTCTAAAATTTAACCCGAAAAAATATGTTTTTTTAAAAACGCTTTTATGAACATAATTTTGGATGCAGTATTATTTGGTGTAAAATAAATATGGAGAAAACTTTTGTTTTGGAGTTGTAAGCCCAATTTAATCAGTTTTATGGAACAAAAACGGAAAGATGTATGATTTTGATGATTTTGGATAGTTCAGATTTACAAAATGACGCGTATTTCTGCTTCAATGTAGTTTTTATGTAATGTTGTATATTTTTCGTTAACTAGACCTCTTCAGCTTTATAATAAGTGGTCGACCATCAAAATCGGTCGAAGCATTAGCTGGGAATTCGATTCGCAAGTCACGCTAGACGTCAGAAACATTAAAAAAACTCTAAAATTTAACCCGAAAAAATATGTTTTTTTTAAAAACGCTTTTATGAACATAATTTTGGATGCAGTATTATTTGGTGTAAAATAAATATGGAGAAAACTTTTGTTTTGGAGTTGTAAGCCCAATTTTATCAGTTTTATGGAACAAAAAACGGAAAGATGTATGATTTTGATGATTTTGGATAGTTCAGATTTACAAAATGACGCGTATTTCTGCTTCAATGTAGTTTTTATGTAATGTTGTATATTTTTCGTTAACTAGACCTCTTCAGCTTTATAATAAGTGGTCGACCATCAAAATCGGTCGAAGCATTAGCTGGGAATTCGATTCGCAAGTCACGCTAGACGTCAGAAACATTAAAAAAAACTCTAAAATTTAACCCGAAAAAATATGTTTTTTTAAAAAACGCTTTTATGAACATAATTTTGGATGCAGTATTATTTGGTGTAAAATAAATATGGAGAAAACTTTTGTTTTGGAGTTGTAAGCCCAATTTAATCAGTTTTATGGAACAAAAACGGAAAGATGTATGATTTTGATGATTTTGGATAGTTCAGATTTACAAAATGACGCGTATTTCTGCTTCAATGTAGTTTTTATGTAATGTTGTATATTTTTCGTTAACTAGACCTCTTCAGCTTTATAATAAGTGGTCGACCATCAAAATCGGTCGAAGCATTAGCTGGGAATTCGATTCGCAAGTCACGCTAGACGTCAGACACATTAAAAAAAAAACCTCTAAAATTTAACCCGAAAAAATATGTTTTTTAAAAAACGCTTTTATGAACATAATTTTGGATGCAGTATTATTTGGTGTAAAATAAATATGGAGAAAACTTTTGTTTTGGAGTTGTAAGCCCAATTTAATCAGTTTTATGGAACAAAAACGGAAAGATGTATGATTTTGATGATTTTGGATAGTTCAGATTTACAAAATGATGCGTATTTCTGCTTCAATGTAGTTTTTATGTAATGTTGTATATTTTTCGTTAACTAGACCTCTTCAGCTTTATAATTCGATTCGCAAGTCACGCTAGACGTCAGAAACATTAAAAAAACTCTAAAATTTAACCCGAAAAAATATGTTTTTTTTAAAAACGCTTTTATGAACATAATTTTGGATGCAGTATTATTTGGTGTAAAATAAATATGGAGAAAACTTTTGTTTTGGAGTTGTAAGCCCAATTTAATCAGTTTTATGGAACAAAAACGGAAAGATGTATGATTTTGATGATTTTGGATAGTTCAGATTTACAAAATGACGCGTATTTCTGCTTCAATGTAGTTTTTATGTAATGTTGTATATTTTTCGCTAACTAGACCTCTTCAGCTTTATAATAAGTGGTCGACCATCAAAATCGGTCGAAGCATTAGCTGGGAATTCGATTCGCAAGTCACGCTAGTCGTCAGAAACATTAAAAAAACTCTAAAATTTAACCCGAAAAAATATGTTTTTTTAAAAAACGCTTGTATGAACATAATTTTGGATGCAGTATTATTTGGTGTAAAATAAATATGGAGAAAACTTTTGTTTTGGAGTTGTAAGCCCAATTTAATCAGTTTTATGGAACAAAAACGGAAAGATGTATGATTTTGATGATTTTGGATAGTTCAGATTTACCTAATGATGCGTATTTCTGATGCAATGTAGTTTTTATGTAATGTTGTATATTTTTCGTTAACTAGACCTCTTCAGCTTTATAATAAGTGGTCGACCATCAAAACCGGTCGAAGCATTAGCTGCGAACTCGATTCGCAAGTCACGCTAGACGTCCGGAACATTAAAAAAACTCTAAAATTTAACCCGAAAAAATATGTTTTTTTAAAAAACGCTTTTATGAACATAATTTTGGATGCAGTATTATTTGGTGTAAAATAAATATGGAGAAAACTTTTGTTTTGGAGTTGTAAGCCCAATTTAATCAGTTTTATGGAACAAAAACGGAAAGATGTATGATTTTGATGATTTTGGATAGTTCAGATTTACAAAATGACGCGTATTTCTGCTTCAATGTAGTTTTTATGTAATGTTGTATATTTTTCGTTAGCTAGACCTCTTCAGCTTTATAATAAGTGGTCGACCATCAAAATCGGTCGAAGCATTAGCTGGGAATTCGATTCGCAAGTCACGCTAGACGTCAGAAACATTAAAAAAACTCTAAAATTTAACCCGAAAAAATATGTTTTTTTAAAAACGCTTTTATGAACATAATTTTGGATGCAGTATTATTTGGTGTAAAATAAATATGGAGAAAACTTTTGTTTTGGAGTTGTAAGCCCAATTTAATCAGTTTTATGGAACAAAAACGGAAAGATGTATGATTTTGATGATTTTGGATAGTTCAGATTTACAAAATGACGCGTATTTCTGCTTCAATGTAGTTTTTATGTAATGTTGTATATTTTTCGTTAACTAGACCTCTTCAGCTTTATAATAAGTGGTCGACCATCAAAATCGGTGGAAGCATTAGCTGGGAATTCGATTCGCAAGTCACGCTAGACGTCAGAAACATTAAAAAAAAACTCTAAAATTTAAACCCGAAAAAATATGTTTTTTTAAAAACGCTTTTATGAACATAATTTTGGATGCAGTATTATTTGGTGTAAAATAAATATGGAGAAAACTTTTGTTTTGGAGTTGTAAGCCCAATTTAATCAGTTTTATGGAACAAAAACGGAAAGATGTATGATTTTGATGATTTTGGATAGTTCAGATTTACAAAATGACGCGTATTTCTGCTTCAATGTAGTTTTTATGTAATGTTGTATATTTTTCGTTAACTAGACCTCTTCAGCTTTATAATAAGTGGTCGACCATCAAAATCGGTCGAAGCATTAGCTGGGAATTCGATTCGCAAGTCACGCTAGACGTCAGAAACATTAAAAAAACTCTAAAATTTAACCCGAAAAAATATGTTTTTTTAAAAAACGCTTTTATGAACATAATTTTGGATGCAGTATTATTTGGTGTAAAATAAATATGGAGAAAACTTTTGTTTTGGAGTTGTAAGCCCAATTTTATCAGTTTTATGGAACAAAAACGGAAAGATGTATGATTTTGATGATTTTGGATAGTTCAGATTTACAAAATGACGCGTATTTCTGCTTCAATGTAGTTTTTATGTAATGTTGTATATTTTTCGTTAACTAGACCTCTTCAGCTTTATAATAAGTGGTCGACCATCAAAATCGGTCGAAGCATTAGCTGGGAATTCGATTCGCAAGTCACGCTAGACGTCAGAAACATTAAAAAAAACTCTAAAATTTAACCCGAAAAAATATGTTTTTTTAAAAACGCTTTTATGAACATAATTTTGGAAGCAGTATTATTTGGTGTAAAATAAATATGGAGAAAACTTTTGTTTTGGAGTTGTAAGCCCAATTTAATCAGTTTTATGGAACAAAAACGGAAAGATGTATGATTTTGATGATTTTGGATAGTTCAGATTTACAAAATGACGCGTATTTCTGCTTCAATGTAGTTTTTATGTAATGTTGTATATTTTTCGTTAACTAGACCTCTTCAGCTTTATAATAAGTGGTCGACCATCAAAATCGGTCGAAGCATTAGCTGGGAATTCGATTCGCAAGTCACGCTAGACGTCAGAAACATTAAAAAAAAACTCTAAAATTTAACCCGAAAAAATATGTTTTTTTAAAAACGCTTTTATGAACATAATTTTGGATGCAGTATTATTTGGTGTAAAATAAATATGGAGAAAACTTTTGTTTTGGAGTTGTAAGCCCAATTTAATCAGTTTTATGGAACAAAAACGGAAAGATGTATGATTTTGATGATTTTGGATAGTTCAGATTTACAAAATGATGCGTATTTCTGCTTCAATGTAGTTTTTATGTAATGTTGTATATTTTTCGTTAACTAGACCTCTTCAGCTTTATAATTCGATTCGCAAGTCACGCTAGACGTCAGAAACATTAAAAAAACTCTAAAATTTAACCCGAAAAAATATGTTTTTTTAAAAACGCTTTTATGAACATAATTTTGGATGCAGTATTATTTGGTGTAAAATAAATATGGAGAAAACTTTTGTTTTGGAGTTGTAAGCCCAATTTAATCAGTTTTATGGAACAAAAACGGAAAGATGTATGATTTTGATGATTTTGGATAGTTCAGATTTACAAAATGACGCGTATTTCTGCTTCAATGTAGTTTTTATGTAATGTTGTATATTTTTCGCTAACTAGACCTCTTCAGCTTTATAATAAGTGGTCGACCATCAAAATCGGTCGAAGCATTAGCTGGGAATTCGATTCGCAAGTCACGCTAGACGTCAGAAACATTAAAAAAACTCTAAAATTTAACCCGAAAAAATATGTTTTTTTAAAAACGCTTTTATGAACATAATTTTGGATGCAGTATTATTTGGTGTAAAATAAATATGGAGAAAACTTTTGTTTTGGAGTTGTAAGCCCAATTTAATCAGTTTTATGGAACAAAAACGGAAAGATGTATGATTTTGATGATTTTGGATAGTTCAGATTTACCTAATGATGCGTATTTCTGATGCAATGTAGTTTTTATGTAATGTTGTATATTTTTCGTTAACTAGACCTCTTCAGCTTTATAATAAGTGGTCGACCATCAAAACCGGTCGAAGCATTAGCTGCGAACTCGATTCGCAAGTCACGCTAGACGTCCGGAACATTAAAAAAACTCTAAAATTTAACCCGAAAAAATATGTTTTTTTAAAAACGCTTTTATGAACATAATTTTGGATGCAGTATTATTTGGTGTAAAATAAATATGGAGAAAACTTTTGTTTTGGAGTTGTAAGCCCAATTTAATCAGTTTTATGGAACAAAAACGGAAAGATGTATGATTTTGATGATTTTGGATAGTTCAGATTTACAAAATGACGCGTATTTCTGCTTCAATGTAGTTTTTATGTAATGTTGTATATTTTTCGTTAACTAGACCTCTTCAGCTTTATAATAAGTGGTCGACCATCAAAATCGGTCGAAGCATTAGCTGGGAATTCGATTCGCAAGTCACGCTAGACTTCAGAAACATTAAAAAAACTCTAAAATTTAACCCGAAAAAATATGTTTTTTTAAAAACGCTTTTATGAACATAATTTTGGATGCAGTATTATTTGGTGTAAAATAAATATGGAGAAAACTTTTGTTTTGGAGTTGTAAGCCCAATTTAATCAGTTTTATGGAACAAAAACGGAAAGATGTATGATTTTGATGATTTTGGATAGTTCAGATTTACAAAATGACGCGTATTTCTGCTTCAATGTAGATTTTATGTAATGTTGTATATTTTTCGTTAACTAGACCTCTTCAGCTTTATAATAAGTGGTCGACCATCAAAATCGGTCGAAGCATTAGCTGGGAATTCGATTCGCAAGTCACGCTAGACGTCAGAAACATTAAAAAAACTCTAAAATTTAACCCGAAAAAATATGTTTTTTTAAAAACGCTTTTATGAACATAACTTTGGATGCAGTATTATTTGGTGTAAAATAAACATGGATAAAACTTTTGTTTTGGAGTTGTAAGCCCAATTTAATCAGTTTTATGGAACAAAAACGGAAAGATGTATGATTTTGATGATTTTGGATAGTTCAGATTTACAAAATGACGCGTGTTTCTGCTTCAATGTAGTTTTTATGTAATTTTATATATTTTTCGTTAACTAGACCTCTTCAGCTTTATAATAAGTGGTCGACCATCAAAATCGGTCGAAGCATTAGCTGGGAATTCGATTCGCAAGTCACGCTAGACGTCAGAAACACTAAAAAAACTCTAAAATTTAACCCGAAAAAATATGTTTTTTTAAAAACGCTTTTATGAACATAATTTTGGATGCAGTATTATTTGGTGTAAAATAAATATGGAGAAAACTTTTGTTTTGGAGTTGTAAGCCCAATTTAATCAGTTTTATGGAACAAAAACGGAAAGATGTATGATTTTGATGATTTTGGATAGTTCAGATTTACAAAATGACGCGTATTTCTGCTTCAATGTAGTTTTTATGTAATGTTGTATATTTTTCGTTAACTAGACCTCTTCAGCTTTATAATAAGTGGCCGGCCATCAAAATCGGTCGAAGCATTAGCTGGGAATTCGATTCGCAAGTCACGCTAGACGTCAGAAACATTAAAAAAAATCTAAAATTTAACCCGAAAAAATATGTTTTTTTAAAAACGCTTTTATGAACATAATTTTGGATGCAGTATTATTTGGTGTAAAATAAATATGGAGAAAACTTTTGTTTTGGAGTTGTAAGCCCAATTTAATCAGTTTTATGGAACAAAAACGGAAAGATGTATGATTTTGATGATTTTGGATAGTTCAGATTTACAAAATGACGCGTATTTCTGCTTCAATGTAGTTTTTATGTAATGTTGTAAATTTTTCGTTAACTAGACCTCTTCAGCTTTATAATAAGTGGTCGACCATCAAAATCGGTCGAAGCATTAGCTGGGAATTCGATTCGCAAGTCACGCTAGACGTCAGAAACATTAAAAAAACTCTAAAATTTAACCCGAAAAAATATGTTTTTTTAAAAACGCTTTTATGAACATAATTTTGGATGCAGTATTATTTGGTGTAAAATAAATATGGAGAAAACTTTTGTTTTGGAGTTGTAAGCCCAATTTAATCAGTTTTATGGAACAAAAACGGAAAGATGTATGATTTTGATGATTTTGGATAGTTCAGATTTACAAAATGACGCGTATTTCTGCTTCAATGTAGTTTTTATGTAATGTTGTAAATTTTTCGTTAACTAGACCTCTTCAGCTTTATAATAAGTGGTCGACCATCAAAATCGGTCGAAGCATTAGCTGGGAATTCGATTCGCAAGTCACGCTAGACGTCAGAAACATTAAAAAAAAACTCTAAAATTTAACCCGAAAAAATATGTTTTTTTAAAAACGCTTTTATGAACATAATTTTGGATGCAGTATTATTTGGTGTAAAATAAATATGGAGAAAACTTTTGTTTTGGAGTTGTAAGCCCAATTTAATCAGTTTTATGGAACAAAAACGGAAAGATGTATGATTTTGATGATTTTGGATAGTTCAGATTTACAAAATGATGCGTATTTCTGCTTCAATGTAGTTTTTATGTAATGTTGTATATTTTTCGTTAACTAGACCTCTTCAGCTTTATAATTCGATTCGCAAGTCACGCTAGACGTCAGAAACATTAAAAAAACTCTAAAATTTAACCCGAAAAAATATGTTTTTTTAAAAACGCTTTTATGAACATAATTTTGGATGCAGTATTATTTGGTGTAAAATAAATATGGAGAAAACTTTTGTTTTGGAGTTGTAAGCCCAATTTAATCAGTTTTATGGAACAAAAACGGAAAGATGTATGATTTTGATGATTTTGGATAGTTCAGATTTACAAAATGACGCGTATTTCTGCTTCAATGTAGTTTTTATGTAATGTTGTATATTTTTCGCTAACTAGACCTCTTCAGCTTTATAATAAGTGGTCGACCATCAAAATCGGTCGAAGCATTAGCTGGGAATTCGATTCGCAAGTCACGCTAGACGTCAGAAACATTAAAAAAACTCTAAAATTTAACCCGAAAAAATATGTTTTTTTAAAAACGCTTTTATGAACATAATTTTGGATGCAGTATTATTTGGTGTAAAATAAATATGGAGAAAACTTTTGTTTTGGAGTTGTAAGCCCAATTTAATCAGTTTTATGGAACAAAAACGGAAAGATGTATGATTTTGATGATTTTGGATAGTTCAGATTTACCTAATGATGCGTATTTCTGATGCAATGTAGTTTTTATGTAATGTTGTATATTTTTCGTTAACTAGACCTCTTCAGCTTTATAATAAGTGGTCGACCATCAAAACCGGTCGAAGCATTAGCTGCGAACTCGATTCGCAAGTCACGCTAGACGTCCGGAACATTAAAAAAACTCTAAAATTTAACCCGAAAAAATATGTTTTTTTAAAAACGCTTTTATGAACATAATTTTGGATGCAGTATTATTTGGTGTAAAATAAATATGGAGAAAACTTTTGTTTTGGAGTTGTAAGCCCAATTTAATCAGTTTTATGGAACAAAAACGGAAAGATGTATGATTTTGATGATTTTGGATAGTTCAGATTTACAAAATGACGCGTATTTCTGCTTCAATGTAGTTTTTATGTAATGTTGTATATTTTTCGTTAACTAGACCTCTTCAGCTTTATAATAAGTGGTCGACCATCAAAATCGGTCGAAGCATTAGCTGGGAATTCGATTCGCAAGTCACGCTAGACGTCAGAAACATTAAAAAAACTCTAAAATTTAACCCGAAAAAATATGTTTTTTTAAAAACGCTTTTATGAACATAATTTTGGATGCAGTATTATTTGGTGTAAAATAAATATGGAGAAAACTTTTGTTTTGGAGTTGTAAGCCCAATTTAATCAGTTTTATGGAACAAAAACGGAAAGATGTATGATTTTGATGATTTTGGATAGTTCAGATTTACAAAATGACGCGTATTTCTGCTTCAATGTAGATTTTATGTAATGTTGTATATTTTTCGTTAACTAGACCTCTTCAGCTTTATAATAAGTGGTCGACCATCAAAATCGGTCGAAGCATTAGCTGGGAATTCGATTCGCAAGTCACGCTAGACGTCAGAAACATTAAAAAAACTCTAAAATTTAACCCGAAAAAATATGTTTTTTTAAAAACGCTTTTATGAACATAACTTTGGATGCAGTATTATTTGGTGTAAAATAAATATGGATAAAACTTTTGTTTTGGAGTTGTAAGCCCAATTTAATCAGTTTTATGGAACAAAAACGGAAAGATGTATGATTTTGATGATTTTGGATAGTTCAGATTTACAAAATGACGCGTGTTTCTGCTTCAATGTAGTTTTTATGTAATTTTATATATTTTTCGTTAACTAGACCTCTTCAGCTTTATAATAAGTGGTCGACCATCAAAATCGGTCGAAGCATTAGCTGGGAATTCGATTCGCAAGTCACGCTAGACGTCAGAAACACTAAAAAAACTCTAAAATTTAACCCGAAAAAATATGTTTTTTTAAAAACGCTTTTATGAACATAATTTTGGATGCAGTATTATTTGGTGTAAAATAAATATGGAGAAAACTTTTGTTTTGGAGTTGTAAGCCCAATTTAATCAGTTTTATGGAACAAAAACGGAAAGATGTATGATTTTGATGATTTTGGATAGTTCAGATTTACAAAATGACGCGTATTTCTGCTTCAATGTAGTTTTTATGTAATGTTGTATATTTTTCGTTAACTAGACCTCTTCAGCTTTATAATAAGTGGTCGGCCATCAAAATCGGTCGAAGCATTAGCTGGGAATTCGATTCGCAAGTCACGCTAGACGTCAGAAACATTAAAAAAAATCTAAAATTTAACCCGAAAAAATATGTTTTTTTAAAAACGCTTTTATGAACATAATTTTGGATGCAGTATTATTTGGTGTAAAATAAATATGGAGAAAACTTTTGTTTTGGAGTTGTAAGCCCAATTTAATCAGTTTTATGGAACAAAAACGGAAAGATGTATGATTTTGATGATTTTGGATAGTTCAGATTTACAAAATGACGCGTATTTCTGCTTCAATGTAGTTTTTATGTAATGTTGTATATTTTTCGTTAGCTAGACCTCTTCAGCTTTATAATAAGTGGTCGACCATCAAAATCGGTCGAAGCATTAGCTGGGAATTCGATTCGCAAGTCACGCTAGACGTCAGAAACATTAAAAAAACTCTAAAATTTAACCCGAAAAAATATGTTTTTTTAAAAACGCTTTTATGAACATAATTTTGGATGCAGTATTATTTGGTGTAAAATAAATATGGAGAAAACTTTTGTTTTGGAGTTGTAAGCCCAATTTAATCAGTTTTATGGAACAAAAACGGAAAGATGTATGATTTTGATGATTTTGGATAGTTCAGATTTACAAAATGACGCGTATTTCTGCTTCAATGTAGTTTTTATGTAATGTTGTAAATTTTTCGTTAACTAGACCTCTTCAGCTTTATAATAAGTGGTCGACCATCAAAATCGGTCGAAGCATTAGCTGGGAATTCGATTCGCAAGTCACGCTAGACGTCAGAAACATTAAAAAAAACTCTAAAATTTAACCCGAAAAAATATGTTTTTTTAAAAACGCTTTTATGAACATAATTTTGGATGCAGTATTATTTGGTGTAAAATAAATATGGAGAAAACTTTTGTTTTGGAGTTGTAAGCCCAATTTAATCAGTTTTATGGAACAAAAACGGAAAGATGTATGATTTTGATGATTTTTGATAGTTCAGATTTACAAAATGACGCGTATTTCTGCTTCAATGTAATTTTTATGAATTGTTGTATATTTTTCGTTAACTAGACCTCTTCAGCTTTATAATAAGTGGTCGACCATCAAAATCGGTCGAAGCATTAGCTGGGAATTCGATTCGCAAGTCACGCTAGACGTCAGAAACATTAAAAAAACTCTAAAATTTAACCCGAAAAAATATGTTTTTTTAAAAACGCTTTTATGAACATAATTTTGGATGCAGTATTATTTGGTGTATAATAAATATAGAGAAAACTTTTGTTTTGGAGTTGTAAGCCCAATTTAATCAGTTTTATGGAACAAAAACGGAAAGATGTATGATTTTGATGATTTTGGATAGTTCAGATTTACAAAATGATGCGTATTTCTGCTTCAATGTAGTTTTTATGTAATGTTGTATATTTTTCGTTAACTAGACCTCTTCAGCTTTATAATAAGTAGTCGACCATCAAAATCGGTCGAAGCATTAGTTGGGAATTCGATTCGCAAGTCACGCTAGACGTCAGAAACATTAAAAAAACACTAAAATTTAACCCGAAAAAATATGTTTTTTTAAAAACGCTTTTATGAACATAATTTTGGATGCAGTATTATTTGGTGTAAAATAAATATGGAGAAAACTTTTGTTTTGGAGTTGTAAGCCCAATTTAATCAGTTTTATAGAACAAAAACGGAAAGATGTATGATTTTGATGATTTTGGATAGTTCAGATTTACAAAATGACGCGTATTTCTGCTTCAATGTAGTTTTTATGTAATATTGTATATTTTTCGTTAACTAGACCTCTTCAGCTTTATAATAAGTGGTCGACCATCAAAATCGGTCGAAGCATTAGCTGGGAATTCGATTCGCAAGTCACGCTAGACGTCAGAAACATTAAAAAAACTCTAAAATTTAACCCGAAAAAATATGTTTTTTTAAAAACGCTTTTATGAACATAATTTTGGATGCAGTATTATTTGGTGTAAAATAAATATGGAGAAAACTTTTGTTTTGGAGTTGTAAGCCCAATTTAATCAGTTTTATGGAACAAAAACGGAAAGATGTATGATTTTGATGATTTTGGATAGTTCAGATTTACAAAATGACGCGTATTTCTGCTTCAATGTAGATTTTATGTAATGTTGTATATTTTTCGTTAACTAGACCTCTTCAGCTTTATAATAAGTGGTCGACCATCAAAATCGGTCGAAGCATTAGCTGGGAATTCGATTCGCAAGTCACGCTAGACGTCAGAAACATTAAAAAAAACTCTAAAATTTAACCCGAAAAAATATGTTTTTTTAAAAACGCTTTTATGAACATAATTTTGGATGCAGTATTATTTGGTGTAAAATAAATATGGATAAAACTTTTGTTTTGGAGTTGTAAGCCCAATTTAATCAGTTTTATGGAACAAAAACGGAAAGATGTATGATTTTGATGATTTTGGATAGTTCAGATTTACAAAATGACGCGTATTTCTGCTTCAATGTAGTTTTTATGTAATGTTATATATTTTTCGTTAACTAGACCTCTTCAGCTTTATAATAAGTGGTCGACCATCAAAATCGGTCGAAGCATTAGCTGGGAATTCGATTCGCAAATCACGCTAGACGTCAGAAACACTAAAAAAACTCTAAAATTTAACCCGAAAAAATATGTTTTTTTAAAAACGCTTTTATGAACATAATTTTGGATGCAGTATTATTTGGTGTAAAATAAATATGGAGAAAACTTTTGTTTTGGAGTTGTAAGCCAAATTTAATCAGTTTTATGGAACAAAAACGGAAAGATGTATGATTTTGATGATTTTGGATAGTTCAGATTTACAAAATGACGCGTATTTCTGCTTCAATGTAGTTTTTATGTAATGTTGTATATTTTTCGTTAACTAGACCTCTTCAGCTTTATAATAAGTGGTCGACCATCAAAATCGGTCGAAGCATTAGCTGGGAATTCGATTCGCAAGTCACGCTAGACGTCAGAAACATTAAAAAAACTCTAAAATTTAACCCGAAAAAATATGTTTTTTTAAAAACGCTTTTATGAACATAATTTTGGATGCAGTATTATTTAGTGTAAAATAAATATGGAGAAAACTTTTGTTTTGGAGTTGTAAGCCCAATTTAATCAGTTTTATGGAACAAAAACGGAAAGATGTATGATTTTGATGATTTTGGATAGTTCAGATTTACAAAATGACGCGTATTTCTGCTTCAATGTAGTTTTTATGTAATGTTGTATATTTTTCGTTAGCTAGACCTCTTCAGCTTTATAATAAGTGGTCGACCATCAAAATCGGTCGAAGCATTAGCTGGGAATTCGATTCGCAAGTCACGCTAGACGTCAGAAACATTAAAAAAACTCTAAAATTTAACCCGAAAAAATATGTTTTTTTAAAAACGCTTTTATGAACATAATTTTGGATGCAGTATTATTTGGTGTAAAATAAATATGGAGAAAACTTTTGTTTTGGAGTTGTAAGCCCAATTTAATCAGTTTTATGGAACAAAAACGGAAAGATGTATGATTTTGATGATTTTGGATAGTTCAGATTTACAAAATGACGCGTATTTCTGCTTTAATGTAGTTTTTATGTAATGTTGTAATAATAAGTGGTCGACCATCAAAATCGGTCGAAGCATTAGCTGGGAATTCGATTCGCAAGTCACGCTAGACGTCAGAAACATTAAAAAAACTCTAAAATTTAACCCGAAAAAATATGTTTTTTTAAAAACGCTTTTATGAACATAATTTTGGATGCAGTATTATTTGGTGTAAAATAAATATGGAGAAAACTTTTGTTTTGGAGTTGTAAGCCCAATTTAATCAGTTTTATGGAACAAAAACGGAAAGATGTATGATTTTGATGATTTTGGATAGTTCAGATTTACAAAATGATGCGTATTTCTGCTTCAATGTAGTTTTTATGTAATGTTGTATATTTTTCGTTAACTAGACCTCTTCAGCTTTATAATAAGTAGTCGACCATCAAAATCGGTCGAAGCATTAGTTGGGAATTCGATTCGCAAGTCACGCTAGACGTCAGAAACATTAAAAAAACACTAAAATTTAACCCGAAAAAATATGTTTTTTTAAAAACGCTTTTATGAACATAATTTTGGATGCAGTATTATTTGGTGTAAAATAAATATGGAGAAAACTTTTGTTTTGGAGTTGTAAGCCCAATTTAATCAGTTTTATAGAACAAAAACGGAAAGATGTATGATTTTGATGATTTTGGATAGTTCAGATTTACAAAATGACGCGTATTTCTGCTTCAATGTAGTTTTTATGTAATATTGTATATTTTTCGTTAACTAGACCTCTTCAGCTTTATAATAAGTGGTCGACCATCAAAATCGGTCGAAGCATTAGCTGGGAATTCGATTCGCAAGTCACGCTAGACGTCAGAAACATTAAAAAAACTCTAAAATTTAACCCGAAAAAATATGTTTTTTTAAAAACGCTTTTATGAACATAATTTTGGATGCAGTATTATTTGGTGTAAAATAAATATGGAGAAAACTTTTGTTTTGGAGTTGTAAGCCCAATTTAATCAGTTTTATGGAACAAAAACGGAAAGATGTATGATTTTGATGATTTTGGATAGTTCAGATTTACAAAATGACGCGTATTTCTGCTTCAATGTAGATTTTATGTAATGTTGTATATTTTTCGTTAACTAGACCTCTTCAGCTTTATAATAAGTGGTCGACCATCAAAATCGGTCGAAGCATTAGCTGGGAATTCGATTCGCAAGTCACGCTAGACGTCAGAAACATTAAAAAAACTCTAAAATTTAACCCGAAAAAATATGTTTTTTTAAAAATGCTTTTATGAACATAATTTTGGATGCAGTATTATTTGGTGTAAAATAAATATGGATAAAACTTTTGTTTTGGAGTTGTAAGCCCAATTTAATCAGTTTTATGGAACAAAAACGGAAAGATGTATGATTTTGATGATTTTGGATAGTTCAGATTTACAAAATGACGCGTATTTCTGCTTCAATGTAGTTTTTATGTAATGTTATATATTTTTCGTTAACTAGACCTCTTCAGCTTTATAATAAGTGGTCGACCATCAAAATCGGTCGAAGCATTAGCTGGGAATTCGATTCGCAAATCACGCTAGACGTCAGAAACACTAAAAAAACTCTAAAATTTAACCCGAAAAAATATGTTTTTTTAAAAACGCTTTTATGAACATAATTTTGGATGCAGTATTATTTGGTGTAAAATAAATATGGAGAAAACTTTTGTTTTGGAGTTGTAAGCCAAATTTAATCAGTTTTATGGAACAAAAACGGAAAGATGTATGATTTTGATGATTTTGGATAGTTCAGATTTACAAAATGACGCGTATTTCTGCTTCAATGTAGTTTTTATGTAATGTTGTATATTTTTCGTTAACTAGACCTCTTCAGCTTTATAATAAGTGGTCGACCATCAAAATCGGTCGAAGCATTAGCTGGGAATTCGATTCGCAAGTCACGCTAGACGTCAGAAACATTAAAAAAACTCTAAAATTTAACCCGAAAAAATATGTTTTTTTAAAAACGCTTTTATGAACATAATTTTGGATGCAGTATTATTTGGTGTAAAATAAATATGGAGAAAACTTTTGTTTTGGAGTTGTAAGCCCAATTTAATCAGTTTTATGGAACAAAAACGGAAAGATGTATGATTTTGATGATTTTGGATAGTTCAGATTTACAAAATGACGCGTATTTCTGCTTCAATGTAGTTTTTATGTAATGTTGTATATTTTTCGTTAGCTAGACCTCTTCAGCTTTATAATAAGTGGTCGACCATCAAAATCGGTCGAAGCATTAGCTGGGAATTCGATTCGCAAGTCACGCTAGACGTCAGAAACATTAAAAAAACTCTAAAATTTAACCCGAAAAAATATGTTTTTTTAAAAACGCTTTTATGAACATAATTTTGGATGCAGTATTATTTGGTGTAAAATAAATATGGAGAAAACTTTTGTTTTGGAGTTGTAAGCCCAATTTAATCAGTTTTATGGAACAAAAACGGAAAGATGTATGATTTTGATGATTTTGGATAGTTCAGATTTACAAAATGACGCGTATTTCTGCTTTAATGTAGTTTTTATGTAATGTTGTATATTTTTCGTTAACAAGACCTCTTCGGCTTTATAATAAGTGGTCGACCATCAAAATCGGTCGAAGCATTAGCTGGGAATTCGATTCGCAAGTCACGCTAGACGTCAGAAACATTAAAAAAACTCTAAAATTTAACCCGAAAAAATATGTTTTTTTAAAAACGCTTTTATGAACATAATTTTGGATGCAGTATTATTTGGTGTAAAATAAATATGGAGAAAACTTTTGTTTTGGAGTTGTAAGCCCAATTTAATCAGTTTTATGGAACAAAAACGGAAAGATGTATGATTTTGATGATTTTGGATAGTTCAGATTTACAAAATGACGCGTATTTCTGCTTCAATGTAGTTTTTATGTAATGTTGTATATTTTTCGTTAGCTAGACCTCTTCAGCTTTATAATAAGTGGTCGACCATCAAAATCGGTCGAAGCATTAGCTGGGAATTCGACTCGCAAGTCACGCTAGACGTCAGAAACATTAAAAAAACTCTAAAATTTAACCCGAAAAAATATGTTTTTTTAAAAACGCTTTTATGAACATAATTTTGGATGCAGTATTATTTGGTGTAAAATAAATATGGAGAAAACTTTTGTTTTGGAGTTGTAAGCCCAATTTAATCAGTTTTATGGAACAAAAACGGAAAGATGTATGATTTTGATGATTTTGGATAGTTCAGATTTACAAAATGACGCGTATTTCTGCTTCAATGTAGTTTTTATGTAATGTTATATATTTTTCGTTAACTAGACCTCTTCAGCTTTATAATAAGTGGTCGACCATCAAAATCGGTCGAAGCATTAGCTGGGAATTCGATTCGCAAATCAAGCTAGACGTCAGAAACACTAAAAAAACTTTAAAATTTAACCCGAAAAAATATGTTTTTTTAAAAACGCTTTTATGAACATAATTTTGGATGCAGTATTATTTGGTGTAAAATAAATATGGAGAAAACTTTTGTTTTGGAGTTGTAAGCCCAATTTAATCAGTTTTATGGAACAAAAACGGAAAGATGTATGATTTTGATGATTTTGGATAGTTCAGATTTACAAAATGACGCGTATTTCTGCTTCAATGTAGTTTTTATGTAATGTTGTATATTTTTCGTTAACTAGACCTCTTCAGCTTTATAATAAGTGGTCGACCATCAAAATCGGTCGAAGCATTAGCTGGGAATTCGATTCGCAAGTCACGCTAGACGTCAGAAACATTAAAAAAAACTCTAAAATTTAACCCGAAAAAATATGTTTTTTTAAAAACGCTTTTATGAACATAATTTTGGATGCAGTATTATTTGGTGTAAAATAAATATGGAGAAAACTTTTGTTTTGGAGTTGTAAGCCCAATTTAATCAGTTTTATGGAACAAAAACGGAAAGATGTATGATTTTGATGATTTTGGATAGTTCAGATTTACAAAATGACGCGTATTTCTGCTTCAATGTAGTTTTTATGTAATGTTGTATATTTTTTGTTAGCTAGACCTCTTCAGCTTTATAATAAGTGGTCGACCATCAAAATCGGTCGAAGCATTAGCTGGGAATTCGATTCGCAAGTCACGCTAGACGTCAGAAACATTAAAAAAACTCTAAAATTTAACCCGAAAAAATAAGTTTTTTTAAAAACGCTTTTATGAACATAATTTTGGATGCAGTATTATTTGGTGTAAAATAAATATGGAGAAAACTTTTGTTTTGGAGTTGTAAGCCCAATTTAATCAGTTTTATGGAACAAAAACGGAAAGATGTATGATTTTGATGATTTTGGATAGTTCAGATTTACAAAATGACGCGTATTTCTGCTTTAATGTAGTTTTTATGTAATGTTGTATATTTTTCGTTAACAAGACCTCTTCGGCTTTATAGTAAGTGGTCGACCATCAAAATCGGTCGAAGCATTAGCTGGGAATTCTATTCGCAAGTCACGCTAGACGTCAGAAACATTAAAAAAAACTCTAAAATTTAACCCGAAAAAATATGTTTTTTTAAAAACGCTTTTATGAACATAATTTTGGATGCAGTAATATTTGGTGTAAAATAAATATGGAGAAAACTTTTGTTTTGGAGTTGTAAGCCCAATTTAATCAGTTTTATGGAACAAAAACGGAAAGATGTATGATTTTGATGATTTTGGATAGTTCAGATTTACAAAATGACGCGTATTTCTGCTTCAATGTAGTTTTTATGTAATGTTGTATATTTTTCGTTTGCTAGACCTCTTCAGCTTTATAATAAGTGGTCGACCATCAAAATCGGTCGAAGCATTAGCTGGGAATTCGATTCGCAAGTCACGCTAGACGTCAGAAACATTAAAAAAACTCTAAAATTTAACCCGAAAAAATATGTTTTTTTAAAAACGCTTTTATGAACATAATTTTGGATGCAGTATTATTTGGTGTAAAATAAATATGGAGAAAACTTTTGTTTTGGAGTTGTAAGCCCAATTTAATCAGTTTTATGGAACAAAAACGGAAAGATGTATGATTTTGATGATTTTGGATAGTTCAGATTTACAAAATGACGCGTATTTCTGCTTCAATGTAGTTTTTATGTAATGTTGTATATTTTTCGTTAACAGGACCTCTTCAGCTTTATAATAAGTGGTCGCCCATCAAAATCGGTCGAAGCATTAGCTGGGAATTCGATTCGCAAGTCACGCTAGACGTCAGAGACATTAAAAAAAACTCTAAAATTTAACATGAAAAAATATGTTTTTTTAAAAACGCTTTTATGAACATAATTTTGGATGCAGTATTATTTGGTGTAAAATAAATATGGAGAAAACTTTTGTTTTGGAGTTGTAAGCCCAATTTAATCAGTTTTATGGAACAAAAACGGAAAGATGTATGATTTTGATGATTTTGGATAGTTCAGATTTACAAAATGACGCGTATTTCTGCTTCAATGTAGTTTTTATGTAATGTTGTATATTTTTCGTTAACTAGACCTCTTCAGCTTTATAATAAGTGGTCGACCATCAAAATCGGTCGAAGCATTAGCTGGGAATTCGATTCGCAAGTCACGCTAGACGTCGGAAACATTAAAAAAACTCTAAAATTTAACCCGAAAAAATATGTTTTTTTAAAAACGCTTTTATGAACATAATTTTGGATGCAGTATTATTTGGTGTAAAATAAATATGGAGAAAACTTTTGTTTTGGAGTTGTAAGCCCAATTTAATCAGTTTTATGGAACAAAAACGGAAAGATGTATGATTTTGATGATTTTGGATAGTTCAGATTTACAAAATGACGCGTATTTCTGCTTCAATGTAGTTTTTATGTAATGTTGTATATTTTTCGTTAGCTAGACCTCTTCAGCTTTATAATAAGTGGTCGACCATCAAAATCGGTCGAAGCATTAGCTGGGAATTCGATTCGCAAGTCACGCTAGACGTCAGAAACATTAAAAAAACTCTAAAATTTAACCCGAAAAAATATGTTTTTTTTAAAAACGCTTTTATGAACATAATTTTGGATGCAGTATTATTTGGTGTAAAATAAATATGGAGAAAACTTTTGTTTTGGAGTTGTAAGCCCAATTTAATCAGTTTTATGGAACAAAAACGGAAAGATGTATGATTTTGATGATTTTGGATAGTTCAGATTTACAAAATGACGCGTATTTCTGCTTTAATGTAGTTTTTATGTAATGTTGTATATTTTTTGTTAACAAGACCTCTTCGGCTTTATAATAAGTGGTCGACCATAAAAATCGGTCGAAGCATTAGCTGGGAATTCGATTCGCAAGTCACGCTAGACGTCAGAAACATTAAAAAAAACTCTAAAATTTAACCCGAAAAAATATGTTTTTTTAAAAACGCTTTTATGAACATAATTTTGGATGCAGTATTATTTTATGTAAAATAAATATGGAGAAAACTTTTGTTTTGGAGTTGTAAGCCCAATTTAATCAGTTTTATGGAACAAAAACGGAAAGATGTATGATTTTGATGATTTTGGATAGTTCAGATTTACAAAATGACGCGTATTTCTGCTTCAATGTAGTTTTTATGTAATGTTATATATTTTTCGTTAACTAGACCTCTTCAGCTTTATAATAAGTGGTCGACCATCAAAATCGGTCGAAGCATTAGCTGGGAATTCGATTCGCAAGTCACGCTAGACGTCAGAAACATTAAAAAAAACTCTAAAATTTAACCCGAAAAAATATGTTTTTTTAAAAACGCTTTTATGAACATAATTTTGGATGCAGTATTATTTTTTGTAAAATAAATATGGAGAAAACTTTTGTTTTGGAGTTGTAAGCCCAATTTAATCAGTTTTATGGAACAAAAACGGAAAGATGTATGATTTTGATGATTTCGGATAGTTCAGATTTACAAAATGACGCGTATTTCTGCTTCAATGTAGTTTTTATGTAATGTTGTATATTTTTCGTTAACTAGACCTCTTCAGCTTTATAGTAAGTGGTCGACCATCAAAATCGGTCGAAGCATTAGCTGGGAATTCGATTCGCAAGTCACGCTAGACGTCAGAAACATTAAAAAAACTCTAAAATTTAACCCGAAAAAATATGTTTTTTTAAAAACGCTTTTATGAACATAATTTTGGATGCAGTATTATTTGGTGTAAAATAAATATGGAGAAAACTTTTGTTTTGGAGTTGTAAGCCCAATTTAATCAGTTTTATGGAACAAAAACGGAAAGATGTATGATTTTGATGATTTTGGATAGTTCAGATTTACAAAATGACGCGTATTTCTGCTTCAATGTAGTTTTTATGTAATGTTGTATATTTTTCGTTAACTAGACCTCTTCAGCTTTATAATAAGTGGTCGACCATCAAAATCGGTCGAAGCATTAGCTGGGAATTCGATTCGCAAGTCACGCTAGACGTCAGAAACATTAAAAAAACTCTAAAATTTAACGAAAAAATATGTTTTTTTAAAAACGCTTTTATGAACATAATTTTGGATGCAGTATTATTTGGTGTAAAATAAATATGGAGAAAACTTTTGTTTTGGAGTTGTAAGCCCAATTTAATCAGTTTTATGGAACAAAAACGGAAAGATGTATGATTTTGATGATTTTGGATAGTTCAGATTTACAAAATGACGCGTATTTCTGCTTCAATGTAGTTTTTATGTAATGTTGTATATTTTTCGTTAACTAGACCTCTTCGGCTTTATAATAAGTGGTCGACCATCAAAATCGGTCGAAGCATTAGCTGGGAATTCGATTCGCAAGTCACGCTAGACGTCAGAAACATTAAAAAAACTCTAAAATTTAACCCGAAAAAATATGTTTTTTTAAAAACGCTTTTATGAACATAATTTTGGATGCAGTATTATTTGGTGTAAAATAAATATGGAGAAAACTTTCGTTTCAGAGTTGTAAGCCCAATTTAATCAGTTTTATGGAACAAAAACGGAAAGATGTATGATTTTGATGATTTTGGATAGTTCAGATTTACAAAATGACGCGTATTTCTGCTTCAATGTAGTTTTTATGTAATGTTGTATATTTTTCGTTGACTAGACCTCTTCAGCTTTATAATAAGTGGTCGACCATCAAAATCGGTCGAAGCATTAGCTGGGAATTCGATTCGCAAGTCACGCTAGACGTCAGAAACATTAAAAAAACTCTAAAATTTAACCCGAAAAAATATGTTTTTTTAAAAACGCTTTTATGAACACAATTTTGGATGCAGTATTATTTGGTGTAAAATAAATATGGAGAAAACTTTTGTTTTGGAGTTGTAAGCCCAATTTAATCAGTTTTATGGAACAAAAACGGAAAGATGTATGATTTTGATGATTTCGGATAGTTCAGATTTACAAAATGACGCGTATTTCTGCTTCAATGTAGTTTTTATGTAATGTTGTATATTTTTCGTTAACTAGACCTCTTCAGCTTTATAGTAAGTGGTCGACCATCAAAATCGGTCGAAGCATTAGCTGGGAATTCGATTCGCAAGTCACGCTAGACGTCAGAAACATTAAAAAAACTCTAAAATTTAACCCGAAAAAATATGTTTTTTTAAAAACGCTTTTATGAACACAATTTTGGATGCAGTATTATTTGGTGTAAAATAAATATGGAGAAAACTTTTGTTTTGGAGTTGTAAGCCCAATTTAATCAGTTTTATGGAACAAAAACGGAAAGATGTATGATTTTGATGATTTCGGATAGTTCAGATTTACAAAATGACGCGTATTTCTGCTTCAATGTAGTTTTTATGTAATGTTGTATATTTTTCGTTAACTAGACCTCTTCAGCTTTATAGTAAGTGGTCGACCATCAAAATCGGTCGAAGCATTAGCTGGGAATTCGATTCGCAAGTCACGCTAGACGTCAGAAACATTAAAAAAACTCTAAAATTTAACCCGAAAAAATATGTTTTTTTAAAAACGCTTTTATGAACATAATTTTGGATGCAGTATTATTTGGTGTAAAATAAATATGGAGAAAACTTTTGTTTTGGAGTTGTAAGCCCAATTTAATCAGTTTTATGGAACAAAAACGGAAAGATGTATGATTTTGATGATTTTGGATAGTTCAGATTTACAAAATGACGCGTATTTCTGCTTCAATGTAGTTTTTATGTAATGTTGTATATTTTTCGTTAACTAGACCTCTTCAGCTTTATAATAAAAGGTCGACCATCAAAATCGGTCGAAGCATTAGCTGGGAATTCGATTCGCAAGTCACGCTAGACGTCAGAAACATTAAAAAAACTCTAAAATTTAACCCGAAAAAATATGTTTTTTTAAAAACGCTTTTATGAACATAATTTTGGATGCAGTATTATTTGGTGTAAAATAAATATGGAGAAAACTTTTGTTTTGGAGTTGTAAGCCCAATTTAATCAGTTTTATGGAACAAAAACGGAAAGATGTATGATTTTGATGATTTTGGATAGTTCAGATTTACAAAATGACGCGTATTTCTGCTTCAATGTAGTTTTTATGTAATGTTGTATATTTTTCGTTAACTAGACCTCTTCAGCTTTATAACAAGTGGTCGACCATCAAAATCGGTCGAAGCATTAGCTGGGAATTCGATTCGCAAGTCACGCTAGACGTCAGAAACATTAAAAAAAACTCTAAAATTTAACCCGAAAAAATATGTTTTTTTAAAAACGCTTTTATGAACATAATTTTGGATGCAGTATTATTTGGTGTAAAATAAATATGGAGAAAACTTTTGTTTTGGAGTTGTAAGCCCAATTTAATCAGTTTTATGGAACAAAAACGGAAAGATGTATGATTTTGATGATTTTGGATAGTTCAGATTTACAAAATGACGCGTATTTCTGCTTCAATGTAGTTTTTATGTAGTGTTGTATATTTTTCGTTAACTAGACCTCTTCAGCTTTATAATAAGTGGTCGACCATCAAAATCGGTAGAAGCATTAGCTGGGAATTCGATTCGCAAGTCACGCTAGACGTCAGAAACATTAAAAAAAACTCTAAAATTTAACCCGAAAAAATATGTTTTTTTAAAAACGCTTTTATGAACATAATTTTGGATGCAGTATTATTTGGTGTAAAATAAATATGGAGAAAACTTTTGTTTTGGAGTTGTAAGCCCAATTTAATCAGTTTTATGGAACAAAAACGGAAAGATGTATGATTTTGATGATTTTGGATAGTTCAGATTTACAAAATGACGCGTATTTCTGCTTCAATGTAGTTTTTATGTAATGTTGTATATTTTTCGTTAACTAGACCTCTTCAGCTTTATAATAAGTGCTCGACCATCAAAATTATGAACATAATTTTGGATGCAGTATTATTTGGTGTAAAATAAATATGGAGAAAACTTTTGTTTTGGAGTTGTAAGCCCAATTTAATCAGTTTTATGGAACAAAAACGGAAAGATGTATGATTTTGATGATTTTGGATAGTTCAGATTTACAAAATGACGCGTATTTCTGCTTCAATGTAGTTTTTATGTAATGTTGTATATTTTTTGTTAACTAGACCTCTTCAGCTTTATAATAAGTGGTCGACCGTCAAAATCGGTGGAAGCATTATCTGAGAATTCGATTCGCAAGTCACGCTAGACGTCAGAAACATTAAAAAAACTCTAAAATTTAACCCGAAAAAATATGTTTTTTTAAAAACGATTTTATGAACATAATTTTGGATGCAGTATTATTTGGTGTAAAATAAATATGGAGAAAACTTTTGTTTTGGAGTTGTAAGCCCAATTTAATCAGTTTTATGGAACAAAAACGGAAAGATGTATGATTTTGATGATTTTGGATAGTTCAGATTTACAAAATGACGCGTATTTCTGCTTCAATGTAGTTTTTATGTAATGTTGTATATTTTTCGTTAACTAGACCTCTTCAGCTTTATAATAAGTGGTCGACCATCAAAATCGGTAGAAGCATTAGCTGGGAATTCGATTCGCAAGTCACGCTAGACGTCAGAAACATTAAAAAAACTCTAAAATTTAACCCGAAAAAATATGTTTTTTTAAAAACGCTTTTATGAACATAATTTTGGATGCAGTATTATTTGGTGTAAAATAAATATGGAGAAAACTTTTGTTTTGGAGTTGTAAGCCCAATTTAATCAGTTTTATGGAACAAAAACGGAAAGATGTATGATTTTGATGATTTTGGATAGTTCAGATTTACAAAATGACGCGTATTTCAGCTTCAATGTAGTTTTTATGTAATGTTGTATATTTTTCGTTAACTAGACTTCTTCAGCTTTATAATAAGTGGTCGACCATCAAAATCGGTCGAAGCATTAGCTGGGAATTCGATTCGCAAGTCACGCTAGACGTCAGAAACATTAAAAAAACTCTAAAATTTAACCCGAAAAAATATGTTTTTTTAAAAACGCTTTTATGAACATAATTTTGGATGTAGTATTATTTGGTGTAAAATAAATATGGAGAAAACTTTTGTTTTGGAGTTTTAAGCCCAATTTAATCAGTTTTATGGAACAAAAACGGAAAGATGTATGATTTTGATGATTTTGGATAGTTCAGATTTACAAAATGACGCGTATTTCTGCTTCAATGTAGTTTTTATGTAATGTTGTATATTTTTCGTTAACTAGACGTCTTCAGCTTTATAATAAGTGGTCGACCATCAAAATCGGTCGAAGCATTAGCTGGGAATTCGATTCGCAAGTCACGCTAGACGTCAGAAACATTAAAAAACTCTAAAATTTAACCCGAAAAAATATGTTTTTTTAAAAACGCTTTTATGAACATAATTTTGGATGCAGTATTATTTGGTGTAAAATAAATATGGAGAAAACTTTTGTTTTGGAGTTGTAAGCCCAATTTAATCAGTTTTATGGAACAAAAACGGAAAGATGTATGATTTTGATGATTTTGGATAGTTCAGATTTACAAAATGACGCGTATTTCTGCTTCAATGTAGTTTCTATGTAATGTTGTATATTTTTCGTTAACTAGACCGCTTCAGCTTTATAGTAAGTGGTCGGCCATCAAAATCGGTCGAAGCATTAGCTGGGAATTCGATTCGCAAGTCACGCTAGACGTCAGAAACATTAAAAATAACTCTAAAATTTAACCCGAAAAAATATGTTTTTTAAATACGCTTTTATGAACATAATTTTGGATGCAGTATTATTTGGTGTAAAATAAATATGGAGAAAACTTTTGTTTTGGAGTTTTAAGCCCAATTTAATCAGTTTTATGGAACAAAAACGGAAAGATGTATGATTTTGATGATTTTGGATAGTTCAGATTTACAAAATGACGCGTATTTCTGCTTCAATGTAGTTTTTATGTAATGTTGTATATTTTTCGTTAACTAGACGTCTTCAGCTTTATAATAAGTGGTCGACCATCAAAATCGGTCGAAGCATTAGCTGGGAATTCGATTCGCAAGTCACGCTAGACGTCAGAAACATTAAAGAAACTCTATAATTTAACTAGAAAAAATATATTTTTTAAAAACGCTTTTATGAACATAATTTTGGATGCAGTATTATTTGGTGTAAAATAAATATTGAGAAAACTTTTGTTTTGGAGTTGTAAGCCCAATTTAATCAGTTTTATGGAACAAAAACGGAAAGATGTATGATTTTGATGATTTTGGATAGTTCAGATTTACAAAATGACGCGTATTTCAGCTTCAATGTAGTTTTTATGTAATGTTGTATATTTTTCGTTAACTAGACCCCTTCAGCTTTATAGTAAGTGGTCGACCATCAAAATCGGTCGAAGCATTAGCTGGGAATTCGATTCGCAAGTCACGCTAGACGTCAGAAACATTAAAAAAACTCTAAAATTTAACCCGAAAAAATATGTTTTTTTAAAAACGCTTTTATGAACATAATTTTGGATGCAGTATTATTTGGTGTAAAATAAATATGGAGAAAACTTTTGTTTTGGAGTTGTAAGCCCAATTTAATCAGTTTTATGGAACAAAAACGGAAAGATGTATGATTTTGATGATTTTGGATAGTTCAGATTTACGAAATGACGCGTATTTCTGCTTCAATGTAGTTTTTATGTAATGTTGTATATT
>CATKWC010000588.1:0-41849 GCA_949824845.1 Rhingia rostrata
CAAAATCGGTCGAAGCATTAGTTGGGAATTCGATTCGCAAGTCACGCTAGACGTCCGAAACATTAAAAAAAACTCTAAAATTTAACCCGAAAAAACATGTTTTTTTAAAAACGCTTTTATGAACATAATTTTGGATCCAGTATTATTTGGTGTAAAATAAATATGGAGAAAACTTTTGTTTTGGAGTTGTAAGCCCAATTTAATCAGTTTTATTTAACAAAAACGGAAAGATGTATGATTTTGATGATTTTGGATAGTTCAGATTTACAAAATGACGCGTATTTCTGATTCAATGTAGTTTTTATGTAATGTTGTATATTTTTCGTTAACTAGACCTCTTCAGCTTTATAATAAGTGGTCGACCATCAAAATCGGTCGAAGCATTAGTTGGGAATTCGATTCGCAAGTCACGCTAGACGTCCGAAACATTAAAAAAAACTCTAAAATTTAACCCGAAAAAACATGTTTTTTTAAAAACGCTTTTATGAACATAATTTTGGATCCAGTATTATTTGGTGTAAAATAAATATGGAGAAAACTTTTGTTTTGGAGTTGTAAGCCCAATTTAATCAGTTTTATTTAACAAAAACGGAAAGATGTATGATTTTGATGATTTTGGATAGTTCAGATTTACAAAATGACGCGTATTTCTGATTCAATGTAGTTTTTATGTAATGTTGTATATTTTTCGTTAACTAGACCTCTTCAGCTTTATAATAAGTGGTCGACCATCAAAATCGGTCGAAGCATTAGTTGGGAATTCGATTCGCAAGTCACGCTAGACGTCCGAAACATTAAAAAAAACTCTAAAATTTAACCCGAAAAAACATGTTTTTTTAAAAACGCTTTTATGAACATAATTTTGGATCCAGTATTATTTGGTGTAAAATAAATATGGAGAAAACTTTTGTTTTGGAGTTGTAAGCCCAATTTAATCAGTTTTATTTAACAAAAACGGAAAGATGTATGATTTTGATGATTTTGGATAGTTCAGATTTACAAAATGACGCGTATTTCTGATTCAATGTAGTTTTTATGTAATGTTGTATATTTTTCGTTAACTAGACCTCTTCAGCTTTATAATAAGTGGTCGACCATCAAAATCGGTCGAAGCATTAGTTGGGAATTCGATTCGCAAGTCACGCTAGACGTCCGAAACATTAAAAAAAACTCTAAAATTTAACCCGAAAAAACATGTTTTTTTAAAAACGCTTTTATGAACATAATTTTGGATCCAGTATTATTTGGTGTAAAATAAATATGGAGAAAACTTTTGTTTTGGAGTTGTAAGCCCAATTTAATCAGTTTTATTTAACAAAAACGGAAAGATGTATGATTTTGATGATTTTGGATAGTTCAGATTTACAAAATGACGCGTATTTCTGATTCAATGTAGTTTTTATGTAATGTTGTATATTTTTCGTTAACTAGACCTCTTCAGCTTTATAATAAGTGGTCGACCATCAAAATCGGTCGAAGCATTAGTTGGGAATTCGATTCGCAAGTCACGCTAGACGTCCGAAACATTAAAAAAAACTCTAAAATTTAACCCGAAAAAACATGTTTTTTTAAAAACGCTTTTATGAACATAATTTTGGATCCAGTATTATTTGGTGTAAAATAAATATGGAGAAAACTTTTGTTTTGGAGTTGTAAGCCCAATTTAATCAGTTTTATTTAACAAAAACGGAAAGATGTATGATTTTGATGATTTTGGATAGTTCAGATTTACAAAATGACGCGTATTTCTGATTCAATGTAGTTTTTATGTAATGTTGTATATTTTTCGTTAACTAGACCTCTTCAGCTTTATAATAAGTGGTCGACCATCAAAATCGGTCGAAGCATTAGTTGGGAATTCGATTCGCAATTCACGCTAGACGTCCGAAACTTTAAAAAAAAACTCTAAAATTTAACCCGAAAAAACATGTTTTTTTAAAAACGCTTTTATGAACATAATTTTGGATCCAGTATTATTTGGTGTAAAATAAATATGGAGAAAACTTTTGTTTTGGAGTTGTAAGCCCAATTTAATCAGTTTTATTTAACAAAAACGGAAAGATGTATGATTTTGATGATTTTGGATAGTTCAGATTTACAAAATGACGCGTTTTTCTGATTCAATGTAGTTTTTATGTAATGTTGTATATTTTTCGTTAACTAGACCTATACTGCTTGGGCATATGCACAAAGACTTTTTGTCCGCGGCAAATAGACGAGTAAAAAGAAGAGACTGTGGTAAAGTGGTTTTGTATCAATGATCTTTATTGACGGAGATCAATTCTCTTACTGACTAGACTTATTTTAACTTAAACTAAAAAGGTACAAATTCATGATTTAATTTCTATGTATGTGTATGTTGATATATTTATGTATTTGATATGTGTTATGTGTATATGTGTGTGAGTGCTTGCATGTGGTATAAAGCACAGTAATTTTATGCATGCATTTAATTGTTAGAAATACATTATGTTAAGTGTTTTTATATAATCCACAATTCAAATTATTTACCGCGAGTGCAAGGTGTCACTACATCACCCCCTTTCCAGTAAAAAAAATAAAATATATATGTATATATATATATATATATATATATATATATATATATATATATATATAAATGTTTTACGTAAATTTCACATTCTTTTTAATCGTAAAATCATTGCTAAGAATTCCAAATGCAGGTTTTAATCGATCTATTGAAATTGAGGAGTGCTTTCCGTTTAAATTCACTACAAAATATTTACGAAGTTTTTTTATAACTAAAAAGGGTCCGTTATATGGCTGATGGAGGGGAGGTTTGACACTATCTACTCTAACAAAAACATGAGTACAAGTTTCTAAGGATTTTGGGATGAAAATGTCTGTTTGGTTTCTTATTCTTGGTGCACTAGTTTGTATATTTCGCATAAATTCACGAAAACGCTCTACTAAACTAAAGGAATCCTTTTCCGAATTCGAAGTGTTAATGAAAATTTCTCCTGGAATTCGCAAAGTTTGACCATACAACATTTCCGCAGGTGAGCTATTCAAATCTTCTTTATGAGCCACTCGTATCCCAAGCAAGACAAAAGCGAGTTCATCGCTCCAATTGGAAGTGTTACACCTAGCCATTAAAGAAGATTTTAAGTGCCTATGAAAACGCTCTACAAGCCCATTGGCTTGTGGGTGATACGCAGTAGTTCGGATATGGTTGACACCTATTAGTTTTGTAATGTTGTTAAACAATTTAGATGTAAATTGTGTACCGCGGTCTGTTGTTAGCACAGATGGCACACCAAAACGCGAAATATATTGCGAAACAAATGTTTTAGCTACTGTCTCTGTCGTCATATCTCTAATTGGATAAGCTTCAGGCCATCGCGAAAATCGATCTACTATTGTGAGTATATAATGAAAACCGCATGATAGTGGAAGTGGTCCAACTATATCTAAGTGAATGTGGTCAAATCTACCACTTGGGACATTAATTCTTTGAAATTCTATTCGAGTGTGCCTTTGCACTTTCGACTTTTGACAGGATATGCAGCTCTTTGCCCAAATTCCCACATCTTTATTAATACTTGGCCAAAAATAACGTTCAGTTATTAATTTTCGTGTGGCCCTAACTCCTGGGTGCGAAAGGCTGTGTAACTTGTCAAAGATCATTTTTCGCAGTGAGGTCGGAACAAATGGCCTACATTTCCCAGTACTGTTTTCACATAGAATTTTTTCATCCATCATAGGAAATGAAATAAATTCAAACTTGATGCGATTACTTTTGTTCTTTTTATTGTTTAAATACACTGTAATTTGTTTATCGGATTTCTGCTCTGTTATAAACGTCTTGTAATCGATATTAGAAGTAATTGAAGAGTTATCAGATGGGCGCGAAAGCAAATCGGCTACAACATTATGCTTCCCGCTAATGTGATATATCTTATCAGTGAATTGAGCGATGAATTCCAGATGGCGAGTTTGCCTCGGACTTCGATCTGTTTTTGAACCTATGCCCTAGTGAGAGGCTTGTGGTCCGTATACACCACAAAATACCGTCCCTCAACAAAGTGTCTAAAATGCTTTATTGCCAAATAAATAGACAAAAGTTCGCGATCGAATGCTGAGTACTTTACTTCAGCCGTAGACATTTTTTTGGAGAAATATGCCAGGGGCTGCCAACATTTGTTAAAATATTGTTGAAGTACGGCCCCTACAGCAGAATTAGATGCATCTGTTGTAATACTTAAGGGTACATCATCCATGGGATGTACTAATAAGGTGGCATTTGCAAGGACTTGTTTAATTTTTTCAAAATTTGTTTGGCAATCACTGGGCCAGGTAAAAGTTAGCTTAGCTTTGGAGAGCTTCTGTAGAGAAGATAGATGAACATATATTGGAGTTAGGAACTCGGCAAGATTTGGCAGAAACCGATGGTAATAATTTACCATGCCAATAAATCTTTGAATCGATTTGATTGAAGTGGGGTGGTTAAGTTCCAAAATAGCATTAACCCTGCTTCGTGAAGGAAGGAGGCCATCTTTGGAAATAGTGTAACCTAAAAACTCGAGTTCCTTACTACCAAAAATACACTTTGAAGACCTAATTGTTAGCCCAAACTTCGATAACCTCTCATATGTTAACTGCAAATGTTCCTTGTGTTCTTTTTCATTGCGGCTGGCAATCAATATGTCATCTATATAGACAAAAACAAAATCTAAGCCGCACGTAACCTCATTCATAAACCTTTGAAAGGTTTGGCTCGCATTCCGAAGACCAAAACCCATCCGTGGAAACTCATATAGCCCAAAAGGGGTTATTATGGCTGTTTTATAGATGTCTTCCGTAGCGATCGGGATTTGATGATATGCTCTAAACAAATCAATTTTAGAAAATACTTCACATCCTACAAGTCGCATGGTAAAATCCTGTATATGTGGTATCGGATACCGATCAGGAATAGTGACGGCATTAAGGCGCCTATAATCACCACAAGGTCGCCAGTCCCCACTATCCTTTTTCGGTACTAAATGTAGTGGAGAAGAAACTGGGGAAGATGATGGACGGCATATATTCAGCTCGACCATGTGATCAAATTCAAGCTTTGCTGTGCGATGTTTGCTTGGATCAAGTCGACGTGGCCGACAACATGGTAACTGACCCTCAGTTGAGATGTGATGGACTACAGAGTGTTGAGCAGGTGTATCGAAAGAGGGAGCAGCAGTTATGGTAGGAAACTTTTTAAGAAGTTCAGCATATTCATTATCCCTAGCATAAGAAATTGGAGTCGGAGTATTGTACTTCACACTGCATGTTTCAATTGACAATGACGTGATTGTATCTATGATTTGCTTTCTTTTTAGATCCACAGTAATTCCAAATTTAGATAAAAAATCTGCACCTATAATCGGTCTATTGACCTTTGCCACAGTAAAATTGTACCTAAAATTGCGACGCAAACCTAAATCCAACTCTAATAACTTGCTCCCATAGGTGGGAATATGCGTTCCATTTGCTGCTGCCAAACAAAAATTAGGAGTTTGTTTGATAGTTTTTAATTCAAATTTGTCTACTGGTATGCAGGACAAATCAGCACCTGTGTCAATTAAAAAATTCAGTTTACTCAATTTATCTTTAACAAATAGGCGGCTATTGCAATTCGAGGATCCACTGTGTGCCGCTGCGACAGTGGATGATCTTAGTTTGTTGAATTGAAATTGTTTGAATGCGTAGAGGTTGATTCCACATAGTCACAGGGAGCAATGCATTTCTTTGCTTTATTACCGAACTTGTGATGGTACCAACATAATCGCTTTCTGTTCTGTTTTGCACGAGATCTTGAACCAGAACGCGAATTTGGCCGTTGCCCATTACCTGAGTTGAAACGCTGTCTGTTGTGTGGATGTCCACTGAAATTTAGTGAGGAGATCATTTGTTTTAAGGAAGAAATTTCTCTTTCTATCATCTTAAATTTGTCGGTCTGATTTTCATAATGAGTAGGTTTCAATGAATTATTTATAGCAGATATTTTGCTTGATGATTGAATTGACTCGTAAATTTTATCAGCTGTTTCTAAAACTTTATTGAAATCAGAATCACCTTGGGGAATAAGAGCTATATTTATCAAGTTAGGTAATCGGGACAACCATAATTTTTTGATTAGTTCCTCACCAACTGTACCTGAGTTTCCTGCCAGAACCTTTAATCTCCTAAAAAACTCACTGGGTTTGTTGTCTCCCATTTCCTCATCAGAAATAAGTTTTTTAATTCGCCTTTCAATGCTTAACGAGTGACGACTCAATAAAGTATTTTTAAGATTCTCGTATAGGTTTGCGGCTGGTGGACTTTCAAAAACATCAATAAGGGATTCAGCCACTTCTTGCGGCAATCCAGCAATTAAATGATTATATTTAGTGATGTCACTAGTTATACGACATATACTGAACTGAGCTTCAATTTGAATAAACCATGTGTTTAGAGAATTTGGAAAATATGGCGGTAGTTTAATCTGTACCCGACTAATTTCTTGGTCATTACCAGACCTCGCTTCTATTTTAGGAACACTACCACCGGATCCAGTGTCTGTAGAATCCCGACCATCAATCATATTATAATTTTTGCACTTCCTAACAACCTAGCAACAATCGTAAACGCCACAAAACGGTGGTGTAAATATTACAATTTGTTTCAAAAAGCTAAAACTGGAAAGTGTTTGATTAATGGCATGCATGCGTTTATGTATTTATATAAATCAATGCAACACGATTTACCAACATGCACTGGCGATAAAAATAAAAATATTATAAAAGAAGAAAATTTAAATGTAATTATTAAATGTAATTATTAAATACGTAAGGGAAAGGAAGGAAATATAAATTAATATAATGGGGAAAAATTTTAAAATCAAAATGATATTAGATTTCAAACTATTTAATTCATATTAACAATCTTTGTAAAGCAAAAGAAATCAATTTGAAGTATCAAAATAAAATAGAAAATCAATTAGGTGCATAATCCAATTATAATGCAAGACAAGTTTAAATAAGAAAGTTTGTAGAAATAATGCGGATATTATTATTAATATTAGTCTCGTACATGAATTACAGAAGCACAGTTATGTATATTGGAAAGAACTTGTCTTTTGTTCGAAAAAAAAAAAAATTGACTATAACTTCGTTATATACTTATATATATACATTATGCATTAGGCAAGTTTATTACAGTTTTAAATATATATGTCATGAGACAAAAAAACACTTTTGTAGTTGCAGCGTCAATAATGTTGAAGAGGTGCAAAAGAACGAACATCCGTAAACAGGTCTTCCGTTAGATCCTCATTATATAAAACGATAAGCCAATTTTACTTTTCAGCGTTCTTGTACTCGTATAGGCAATGTATTACACATTTAAATTCACTTTTTATTGTTCTCGTTGCCCGTATGTTAGACAAATTTTTATATTTTTTTTTTAAAATGCACGCCGATAAGCAATAATTTTATTTTTAACATATGTAATGTGAATTTCCGATAATTTGTCGGAGTCGGGGTCACCAATATACTGCTTGGGCATATGCACAAAGACTTTTTGTCCGCGGCAAATAGACGAGTAAAAAGAAGAGAATGTGGTAAAGTGGTTTTGTATCAATGATCTTTATTGACGGAGATCAATTCTCTTACTGACTAGACTTATTTTAACTTAAACTAAAAAGGTACAAATTCATGATTTAATTTCTATGTATGTGTATGTTGATATATTTATGTATTTGATATGTGTTATGTGTATATGTGTGTGAGTGCTTGCATGTGGTATAAAGCACAGTAATTTTATGCATGCATTTAATTGTTAGAAATACATTATGTTAAGTGTTTTTATATAATCCACAATTCAAATTATTTACCGCGAGTGCAAGGTGTCACTACAACCTCTTCAGCTTTATAATAAGTGGTCGACCATCAAAATCGGTCGAAGCATTAGTTGGGAATTCGATTCGCAAGTCACGCTAGACGGCCGAAACATTAAAAAAACTCTAAAATTTAACCCGAAAAAACATGTTTTTTTAAAAACGCTTTTATGAACATAATTTTGGATCCAGTATTATTTGGTGTAAAATACATATGGAGAAAACTTTTGTTTTGGAGTTGTAAGCCCAATTTAATCAGTTTTATTTAACAAAAACGGAAAGATGTATGATTTTGATGATTTTGGATAGTTCAGATTTACAAAATGACGCGTATTTCTGCTTCAATGTAGTTTTTATGTAATGTTGTATATTTTTCGTTAACTAGACCTCTTCAGCTTTATAATAAGTGGTCGACCATCAAAATCGGTCGAAGCATTAGTTGGGAATTCGATTCGCAAGTCACGCTAGACGTCCGAAACATTAAAAAAAACTCTAAAATTTAACCCGAAAAAACATGTTTTTTTAAAAACGCTTTTATGAACATAATTTTGGATCCAGTATTATTTGGTGTAAAATAAATATGGAGAAAACTTTTGTTTTGGAGTTGTAAGCCCAATTTAATCAGTTTTATTTAACAAAAACGGAAAGATGTATGATTTTGATGATTTTGGATAGTTCAGATTTACAAAATGACGCGTATTTCTGATTCAATGTAGTTTTTATGTAATGTTGTATATTTTTCGTTAACTAGACCTCTTCAGCTTTATAATAAGTGGTCGACCATCAAAATCGGTCGAAGCATTAGTTGGGAATTCGATTCGCAAGTCACGCTAGACGTCCGAAACATTAAAAAAAACTCTAAAATTTAACCCGAAAAAACATGTTTTTTTAAAAACGCTTTTATGAACATAATTTTGGATCCAGTATTATTTGGTGTAAAATAAATATGGAGAAAACTTTTGTTTTGGAGTTGTAAGCCCAATTTAATAAGTTTTATTTAACAAAAACGGAAAGATGTATGATTTTGATGATTTTGGATAGTTCAGATTTACAAAATGACGCGTATTTCTGATTCAATGTAGTTTTTAAGTAATGTTGTATATTTTTCGTTAACTAGACCTCTTCAGCTTTATAATAAGTGGTCGACCATCAAAATCGGTCGAAGCATTAGTTGGGAATTCGATTCGCAAGTCACGCTAGACGTCCGAAACATTAAAAAAAACTCTAAAATTTAACCCGAAAAAACATGTTTTTTTAAAAACGCTTTTATGAACATAATTTTGGATCCAGTATTATTTGGTGTAAAATAAATATGGAGAAAACTTTTGTTTTGGAGTTGTAAGCCCAATTTAATCAGTTTTATTTAACAAAAACGGAAAGATGTATGATTTTGATGATTTTGGATAGTTCAGATTTACAAAATGACGCGTATTTCTGATTCAATGTAGTTTTTATGTAATGTTGTATATTTTTCGTTAACTAGACCTCTTCAGCTTTATAATAAGTGGTCGACCATCAAAATCGGTCGAAGCATTAGTTGGGAATTCGATTCGCAAGTCACGCTAGACGTCCGAAACATTAAAAAAACTCTAAAATTTAACCCGAAAAAACATGTTTTTTTAAAAACGCTTTTATGAACATAATTTTGGATCCAGTATTATTTGGTGTAAAATAAATATGGAGAAAACTTTTGTTTTGGAGTTGTAAGCCCAATTTAATCAGTTTAATTTAACAAAAACGGAAAGATGTATGATTTTGATGATTTTGGATAGTTCAGATTTACAAAATGACGCGTATTTCTGATTCAATGTAGTTTTTATGTAATGTTGTATATTTTTCGTTAACTAGACCTCTTCAGCTTTATAATAAGTGGTCGACCATCAAAATCGGTCGAAGCATTAGTTGGGAATTCGATTCGCAAGTCACGCTAGACGTCCGAAACATTAAAAAAAACTCTAAAATTTAACCCGAAAAAACATGTTTTTTTAAAAACGCTTTTATGAACATAATTTTGGATCCAGTATTATTTGGTGTAAAATAAATATGGAGAAAACTTTTGTTTTGGAGTTGTAAGCCCAATTTAATCAGTTTTATTTAACAAAAACGGAAAGATGTATGATTTTGATGATTTTGGATAGTTCAGATTTACAAAATGACGCGTATTTCTGATTCAATGTAGTTTTTATGTAATGTTGTATATTTTTCGTTAACTAGACCTCTTCAGCTTTATAATAAGTGGTCGACCATCAAAATCGGTCGAAGCATTAGTTGGGAATTCGATTCGCAAGTCACGCTAGACGTCCGAAACATTAAAAAAAACTCTAAAATTTAACCCGAAAAAACATGTTTTTTTAAAAACGCTTTTATGAACATAATTTTGGATCCAGTATTATTTGGTGTAAAATAAATATGGAGAAAACTTTTGTTTTGGAGTTGTAAGCCCAATTTAATCAGTTTTATTTAACAAAAACGGAAAGATGTATGATTTTGATGATTTTGGATAGTTCAGATTTACAAAATGACGCGTATTTCTGATTCAATGTAGTTTTTATGTAATGTTGTATATTTTTCGTTAACTAGACCTCTTCAGCTTTATAATAAGTGGTCGACCATCAAAATCGGTCGAAGCATTAGTTGGGAATTCGATTCGCAAGTCACGCTAGACGTCCGAAACATTAAAAAAAACCCTAAAATTTAACCCGAAAAAACATGTTTTTTTAAAAACGCTTTTATGAACATAATTTTGGATCCAGTATTATTTGGTGTAAAATAAATATGGAGAAAACTTTTGTTTTGGAGTTGTAAGCCCAATTTAATCAGTTTTATTTAACAAAAACGGAAAGATGTATGATTTTGATGATTTTGGATAGTTCAGATTTACAAAATGACGCGTATTTCTGATTCAATGTAGTTTTTATGTAATGTTGTATATTTTTCGTTAACTAGACCTCTTCAGCTTTATAATAAGTGGTCGACCATCAAAATCAGTCGAAGCATTAGCTGGGAATTCGATTCCCAAGTCACGCTAGACGTCCGAAACATTAAAAAAAACTCTAAAATTTAACCCGAAAAAACATGTTTTTTTAAAAACGCTTTTATGAACATAATTTTGGATCCAGTATTATTTGGTGTAAAATAAATATGGAGAAAACTTTTGTTTTGGAGTTGTAAGCCCAATTTAATCAGTTTTATTTAACAAAAACGGAAAGGTGTATGATTTTGATGATTTTGGATAGTTCAGATTTACAAAATGACGCGTATTTCTGATTCAATGTAGTTTTTATGTAATGTTGTATATTTTTCGTTCACTAGACCTCTTCAGCTTTATAATAAGTGGTCGACCATCAAAATCGGTCGAAGCATTAGTTGGGAATTCGATTCGCAAGTCACGCTAGACGTCCGAAACATTAAAAAAAACTCTAAAATTTAACCCGAAAAAACATGTTTTTTTAAAAACGCTTTTATGAACATAATTTTGGATCCAGTATTATTTGGTGTAAAATAAATATGGAGAAAACTTTTGTTTTGGAGTTGTAAGCCCAATTTAATCAGTTTTATTTAACAAAAACGGAAAGATGTATGATTTTGATGATTTTGGATAGTTCAGATTTACAAAATGACGCGTATTTCTGATTCAATGTAGTTTTTATGTAATGTTGTATATTTTTCGTTAACTAGACCTCTTCAGCTTTATAATAAGTGGTCGACCATCAAAATCGGTCGAAGCATTAGTTGGGAATTCGATTCGCAAGTCACGCTAGACGTCCGAAACATTAAAAAAAACTCTAAAATTTAACCCGAAAAAACATGTTTTTTTAAAAACGCTTTTATGAACATAATTTTGGATCCAGTATTATTTGGTGTAAAATAAATATGGAGAAAACTTTTGTTTTGGAGTTGTAAGCCCAATTTAATCAGTTTTATTTAACAAAAACGGAAAGATGTATGATTTTGATGATTTTGGATAGTTCAGATTTACAAAATGACGCGTATTTCTGATTCAATGTAGTTTTTATGTAATGTTGTATATTTTTCGTTAACTAGACCTCTTCAGCTTTATAATAAGTGGTCGACCATCAAAATCGGTCAAAGCATTAGTTGGGAATTCGATTCGCAAGTCACGCTAGACGTCCGAAACATTAAAAAAAACTCTAAAATTTAACCCGAAAAAACATGTTTTTTAAAAACGCTTTTATGAACATAATTTTGGATCCAGTATTATTTGGTGTAAAATAAATATGGAGAAAACTTTTGTTTTGGAGTTGTAAGCCCAATTTAATCAGTTTTATTTAACAAAAACGGAAAGATGTATGATTTTGGATAGTTCAGATTTACAAAATGACGCGTATTTCTGATTCAATGTAGTTTTTATGTAATGTTGTATATTTTTCGTTAACTAGACCTCTTCAGCTTTATAATAAGTGGTCGACCATCAAAATCAGTCGAAGCATTAGCTGGGAATTCGATTCGCAAGTCACGCTAGACGTCCGAAACATTAAAAAAAACTCTAAAATTCAACCCGAAAAAACATGTTTTTTTAAAAACGCTTTTATGAACATAATTTTGGATCCAGTATTATTTGGTGTAAAATAAATATGGAGAAAACTTTTGTTTTGGAGTTGTAAGCCCAATTTAATCAGTTTTATTTAACAAAAACGGAAAGATGTATGATTTTGATGATTTTGGATAGTTCAGATTTACAAAATGACGCGTATTTCTGATTCAATGTAGTTTTTATGTAATGTTGTATATTTTTCGTTAGCTAGACCTCTTCAGCTTTATAATAAGTGGTCGACCATCAAAATCGGTCGAAGCATTAGTTGGGAATTCGATTCGCAAGTCACGCTAGACGTCCGAAACATTAAAAAAAAACTCTAAAATTTAACCCGAAAAAACATGTTTTTTTAAAAACGCTTTTATGAACATAATTTTGGATCCAGTATTATTTGGTGTAAAATAAATATGGAGAAAACTTTTGTTTTGGAGTTGTAAGCCCAATTTAATCAGTTTTATTTAACAAAAACGGAAAGATGTATGATTTTGATGATTTTGGATAGTTCAGATTTACAAAATGACGCGTATTTCTGATTCAATGTAGTTTTTATGTAATGTTGTATATTTTTCGTTAACTAGACCTCTTCAGCTTTATAATAAGTGGTCGACCATCAAAATCGGTCGAAGCATTAGTTGGGAATTCGATTCGCAAGTCACGCTAGACGTCCGAAACATTAAAAAAAACTCTAAAATTTAACCCGAAAAAACATGTTTTTTAAAAACGCTTTTATGAACATAATTTTGGATCCAGTATTATTTGGTGTAAAATAAATATGGAGAAAACTTTTGTTTTGGAGTTGTAAGCCCAATTTAATCAGTTTTATTTAACAAAAACGGAAAGATGTATGATTTTGATGATTTTGGATAGTTCAGATTTACAAAATGACGCGTATTTCTGATTCAATGTAGTTTTTATGTAATGTTGTATATTTTTCGTTAACTAGACCTCTTCAGCTTTATAATAAGTGGTCGACCATCAAAATCGGTCGAAGCATTAGTTGGGAATTCGATTCGCAAGTCACGCTAGACGTCCGAAACATTAAAAAAAACTCTAAAATTTAACCCGAAAAAACATGTTTTTTTAAAAACGCTTTTATGAACATAATTTTGGATCCAGTATTATTTGGTGTAAAATAAATATGGAGAAAACTTTTGTTTTGGAGTTGTAAGCCCAATTTAATCAGTTTTATTTAACAAAAACGGAAAGATGTATGGTTTTGATGATTTTGGATAGTTCAGATTTACAAAATGACGCGTATTTCTGATTCAATGTAGTTTTTATGTAATGTTGTATATTTTTCGTTAACTAGACCTCTTCAGCTTTATAATAAGTGGTCGACCATCAAAATCGGTCAAAGCATTAGTTGGGAATTCGATTCGCAAGTCACGCTAGACGTCCGAAACATTAAAAAAAACTCTAAAATTTAACCCGAAAAAACATGTTTTTTAAAAACGCTTTTATGAACATAATTTTGGATCCAGTATTATTTGGTGTAAAATAAATATGGAGAAAACTTTTGTTTTGGAGTTGTAAGCCCAATTTAATCAGTTTTATTTAACAAAAACGGAAAGATGTATGATTTTGGATAGTTCAGATTTACAAAATGACGCGTATTTCTGATTCAATGTAGTTTTTATGTAATGTTGTATATTTTTCGTTAACTAGACCTCTTCAGCTTTATAATAAGTGGTCGACCATCAAAATCAGTCGAAGCATTAGCTGGGAATTCGATTCGCAAGTCACGCTAGACGTCCGAAACATTAAAAAAAACTCTAAAATTCAACCCGAAAAAACATGTTTTTTTAAAAACGCTTTTATGAACATAATTTTGGATCCAGTATTATTTGGTGTAAAATAAATATGGAGAAAACTTTTGTTTTGGAGTTGTAAGCCCAATTTAATCAGTTTTATTTAACAAAAACGGAAAGATGTATGATTTTGATGATTTTGGATAGTTCAGATTTACAAAATGACGCGTATTTCTGATTCAATGTAGTTTTTATGTAATGTTGTATATTTTTCGTTAGCTAGACCTCTTCAGCTTTATAATAAGTGGTCGACCATCAAAATCGGTCGAAGCATTAGTTGGGAATTCGATTCGCAAGTCACGCTAGACGTCCGAAACATTAAAAAAAAACTCTAAAATTTAACCCGAAAAAACATGTTTTTTTAAAAACGCTTTTATGAACATAATTTTGGATCCAGTATTATTTGGTGTAAAATAAATATGGAGAAAACTTTTGTTTTGGAGTTGTAAGCCCAATTTAATCAGTTTTATTTAACAAAAACGGAAAGATGTATGATTTTGATGATTTTGGATAGTTCAGATTTACAAAATGACGCGTATTTCTGATTCAATGTAGTTTTTATGTAATGTTGTATATTTTTCGTTAACTAGACCTCTTCAGCTTTATAATAAGTGGTCGACCATCAAAATCGGTCGAAGCATTAGTTGGGAATTCGATTCGCAAGTCACGCTAGACGTCCGAAACATTAAAAAAAACTCTAAAATTTAACCCGAAAAAACATGTTTTTTAAAAACGCTTTTATGAACATAATTTTGGATCCAGTATTATTTGGTGTAAAATAAATATGGAGAAAACTTTTGTTTTGGAGTTGTAAGCCCAATTTAATCAGTTTTATTTAACAAAAACGGAAAGATGTATGATTTTGATGATTTTGGATAGTTCAGATTTACAAAATGACGCGTATTTCTGATTCAATGTAGTTTTTATGTAATGTTGTATATTTTTCGTTAACTAGACCTCTTCAGCTTTATAATAAGTGGTCGACCATCAAAATCGGTCGAAGCATTAGTTGGGAATTCGATTCGCAAGTCACGCTAGACGTCCGAAACATTAAAAAAAACTCTAAAATTTAACCCGAAAAAACATGTTTTTTTAAAAACGCTTTTATGAACATAATTTTGGATCCAGTATTATTTGGTGTAAAATAAATATGGAGAAAACTTTTGTTTTGGAGTTGTAAGCCCAATTTAATCAGTTTTATTTAACAAAAACGGAAAGATGTATGGTTTTGATGATTTTGGATAGTTCAGATTTACAAAATGACGCGTATTTCTGATTCAATGTAGTTTTTATGTAATGTTGTATATTTTTCGTTAACTAGACCTCTTCAGCTTTATAATAAGTGGTCGACCATCAAAATCGGTCGAAGCAATAGTTGGGAATTCGATTCGCAAGTCACGCTAGACGTCCGAAACATTAAAAAAAACTCTAAAATTTAACCCGAAAAAACATGTTTTTTTAAAAACGCTTTTATGAACATAATTTTGGATCCAGTATTATTTGGTGTAAAATAAATATGGAGAAAACTTTTGTTTTGGAGTTGTAAGCCCAAATTAATCAGTTTTATTTAACAAAAACGGAAAGATGTATGATTTTGATGATTTTGGATAGTTCAGATTTACAAAATGACGCGTATTTCTGATTCAATGTAGTTTTTATGTAATGTTGTATATTTTTCGTTAACTAGACCTCTTCAGCTTTATAATAAGTGGTCGACCATCAAAATCGGTCGAAGCATTAGTTGGGAATTCGATTCGCAAGTCACGCTAGACGTCCGAAACATTAAAAAAAACTCTAAAATTTAACCCGAAAAAACATGTTTTTTTAAAAACGCTTTTATGAACATAATTTTGGATCCAGTATTATTTGGTGTAAAATAAATATGGAGAAAACTTTTGTTTTGGAGTTGTAAGCCCAATTTAATCAGTTTTATTTAACAAAAACGGAAAGATGTATGATTTTGATGATTTTGGATAGTTCAGATTTACAAAATGACGCGTATTTCTGATTCAATGTAGTTTTTATGTAATGTTGTATATTTTTCGTTAACTAGACCTCTTCAGCTTTATAATAAGTGGTCGACCATCAAAATCGGTCGAAGCATTAGTTGGGAATTCGATTCGCAAGTCACGCTAGACGTCCGAAACATTAAAAAAAACTCTAAAATTTAACCCGAAAAAACATGTTTTTTTAAAAACGCTTTTATGAACATAATTTTGGATCCAGTATTATTTGGTGTAAAATAAATATGGAGAAAACTTTTGTTTTGGAGTTGTAAGCCCAATTTAATCAGTTTTATTTAACAAAAACGGAAAGATGTATGATTTTGATGATTTTGGATAGTTCAGATTTACAAAATTTCTTATTCAATGTAGTTTTTATGTAATGTTGTATATTTTTCGTTAACTAGACCTCTTCAGCTTTATAATAAGTGGTCGACCATCAAAATCGGTCGAAGCATTAGTTGGGAATTCGATTCGCAAGTCACGCTAGACGTCCGAAACATTAAAAAAAACTCTAAAATTTAACCCGAAAAAACATGTTTTTTTAAAAACGCTTTTATGAACATAATTTTGGATCCAGTATTATTTGGTGTAAAATAAATATGGAGAAAACTTTTGTTTTGGAGTTGTAAGCCCAATTTAATCAGTTTTATTTAACAAAAACGGAAAGATGTATGATTTTGATGATTTTGGATAGTTCAGATTTACAAAATGACGCGTATTTCTGATTCAATGTAGTTTTTATGTAATGTTGTATATTTTTCGTTAACTAGACCTCTTCAGCTTTATAATAAGTGGTCGACCATCAAAATCGGTCGAAGCATTAGTTGGGAATTCGATTCGCAAGTCACGCTAGACGTCCGAAACATTAAAAAAAACTCTAAAATTTAACCCGAAAAAACATGTTTTTTTAAAAACGCTTTTATGAACATAATTTTGGATCCAGTATTATTTGGTGTAAAATAAATATGGAGAAAACTTTTGTTTTGGAGTTGTAAGCCCAATTTAATCAGTTTTATTTAACAAAAACGGAAAGATGTATGATTTTGATGATTTTGGATAGTTCAGATTTACAAAATGACGCGTATTTCTGATTCAATGTAGTTTTTATGTAATGTTGTATATTTTTCGTTAACTAGACCTCTTCAGCTTTATAATAAGTGGTCGACCATCAAAATCGGTCGAAGCATTAGTTGGGAATTCGATTCGCAAGTCACGCTAGACGTCCGAAACATTAAAAAAAACTCTAAAATTTAACCCGAAAAAACATGTTTTTTTAAAAACGCTTTTATGAACATAATTTTAGATCCAGTATTATTTGGTGTAAAATAAATATGGAGAAAACTTTTGTTTTGGAGTTGTAAGCCCAATTTAATCAGTTTTATTTAACAAAAACGGAAAGATGTATGATTTTGATGATTTTGGATAGTTCAGATTTACAAAATGACGCGTATTTCTGATTCAATGTAGTTTTTATGTAATGTTGTATATTTTTCGTTAACTAGACCTCTTCAGCTTTATAATAAGTGGTCGACCATCAAAATCGGTCGAAGCATTAGTTGGGAATTCGATTCGTAAGTCACGCTAGACGTCCGAAACATTAAAAAAAACTCTAAAATTTAACCCGAAAAAACATGTTTTTTTAAAACGCTTTTATGAACATAATTTTGGATCCAGTATTATTTGGTGTAAAATAAATATGGAGAAAACTTTTGTTTTGGAGTTGTAAGCCCAATTTAATCAGTTTTATTTAACAAAAACGGAAAGATGTATGATTTTGATGATTTTGGATAGTTCAGATTTACAAAATGACGCGTATTTCTGATTCAATGTAGTTTTTATGTAATGTTGTATATTTTTCGTTAACTAGACCTCTTCAGCTTTATAATAAGTGGTCGACCATCAAAATCGGTCGAAGCATTAGTTGGGAATTCGATTCGCAAGTCACGCTAGACGTCCGAAACATTAAAAAAAACTCTAAAATTTAACCCGAAAAAACATGTTTTTTTAAAAACGCTTTTATGAACATAATTTTGGATCCAGTATTATTTGGTGTAAAATAAATATGGAGAAAACTTTTGTTTTGGAGTTGTAAGCCCAATTTAATCAGTTTTATTTAACAAAAACGGAAAGATGTATGATTTTGATGATTTTGGATAGTTCAGATTTACAAAATGACGCGTATTTCTGATTCAATGTAGTTTTTATGTAATGTTGTATATTTTTCGTTAACTAGACCTCTTCAGCTTTATAATAAGTGGTCGACCATCAAAATCGGTCGAAGCATTAGTTGGGAATTCGATTCGCAAGTCACGCTAGACGTCCGAAACATTAAAAAAAACTCTAAAATTTAACCCGAAAAAACATGTTTTTTTAAAAACGCTTTTATGAACATAATTTTGGATCCAGTATTATTTGGTGTAAAATAAATATGGAGAAAACTTTTGTTTTGGAGTTGTAAGCATAATTTAATCAGTTTTATTTAACAAAAACGGAAAGATGTATGATTTTGATGATTTTGGATAGTTCAGATTTACAAAATGACGCGTATTTCTGATTCAATGTAGTTTTTATGTAATGTTGTATATTTTTCGTTAACTAGACCTCTTCAGCTTTATAATAAGTGGTCGACCATCAAAATCGGTCGAAGCATTAGTTGGGAATTCGATTCGCAAGTCACGCTAGACGTCCGAAACATTAAAAAAAACTCTAAAATTTAACCCGAAAAAACATGTTTTTTTAAAAACGCTTTTATGAACATAATTTTGGATCCAGTATTATTTGGTGTAAAATAAATATGGAGAAAACTTTTGTTTTGGAGTTGTAAGCCCAATTTAATCAGTTTTATTTAACAAAAACGGAAAGATGTATGATTTTGATGATTTTGGATAGTTCAGATTTACAAAATGACGCGTATTTCTGATTCAATGTAGTTTTTATGTAATGTTGTATATTTTTCGTTAACTAGACCTCTTCAGCTTTATAATAAGTGGTCGACCATCAAAATCGGTCGAAGCATTAGTTGGGAATTCGATTCGCAAGTCACGCTAGACGTCCGAAACATTAAAAAAAACTCTAAAATTTAACCCGAAAAAACATGTTTTTTTAAAAACGCTTTTATGAACATAATTTTGGATCCAGTATTATTTGGTGTAAAATAAATATGGAGAAAACTTTTGTTTTGGAGTTGTAAGCCCAATTTAATCAGTTTTATTTAACAAAAACGGAAAGATGTATGATTTTGATGATTTTGGATAGTTCAGATTTACAAAATGACGCGTATTTCTGATTCAATGTAGTTTTTATGTAATGTTGTATATTTTTCGTTAACTAGACCTCTTCAGCTTTATAATAAGTGGTCGACCATCAAAATCGGTCGAAGCATTAGTTGGGAATTCGATTCGCAAATCACGCTAGACGTCCGAAACATTAAAAAAAACTCTAAAATTTAACCCGAAAAAACATGTTTTTTTAAAAACGCTTTTATGAACAGAATTTTGGATCCAGTATTATTTGGTGTAAAATAAATATGGAGAAAACTTTTGTTTTGGAGTTGTAAGCCCAATTTAATCAGTTTTATTTAACAAAAACGGAAAGATGTATGATTTTGATGATTTTGGATAGTTCAGATTTACAAAATGACGCGTATTTCTGATTCAATGTAGTTTTTATGTAATGTTGTATATTTTTCGTTAACTAGACCTCTTCAGCTTTATAATAAGTGGTCGACCATCAAAATCGGTCGAAGCATTAGTTGGGAATTCGATTCGCAAGTCACGCTAGACGTCCGAAACATTAAAAAAAACTCTAAAATTTAACCCGAAAAAACATGTTTTTTTAAAAACGCTTTTATGAACATAATTTTGGATCCAGTATTATTTCGTGTAAAATAAATATGGAGAAAACTTTTGTTTTGGAGTTGTAAGCCCAATTTAATCAGTTTTATTTAACAAAAACGGAAAGATGTATGATTTTGATGATTTTGGATAGTTCAGATTTACAAAATGACGCGTATTTCTGATTAAATGTAGTTTTTATGTAATGTTGTATATTTTTCGTTAACTAGACCTCTTCAGCTTTATAATAAGTGGTCGACCATCAAAATCGGTCGAAGCATTAGTTGGGAATTCGATTCGCAAGTCACGCTAGACGTCCGAAACATTAAAAAAAACTCTAAAATTTAACCCGAAAAAACATGTTTTTTTAAAAACGCTTTTATGAACATAATTTTGGATCCAGTATTATTTGGTGTAAAATAAATATGGAGAAAACTTTTGTTTTGGAGTTGTAAGCCCAATTTAATCAGTTTTATTTAACAAAAACGGAAAGATGTATGATTTTGATGATTTTGGATAGTTTTGTAGTTTTTATGTAATGTTGTATATTTTTCGTTAACTAGACCTCTTCAGCTTTATAATAAGTGGCCGACCATCAAAATCGGTCGAAGCATTAGTTGGGAATTCGATTCGCAAGTCACGCTAGACGTCCGAAACATTAAAAAAAACTCTAAAATTTAACCCGAAAAAACATGTTTTTTTAAAAACGCTTTTATGAACATAATTTTGGATCCAGTATTATTTGGTGTAAAATAAATATGGAGAAAACTTTTGTTTTGGAGTTGTAAGCCCAATTTAATCAGTTTTATTTAACAAAAACGGAAAGATGTATGATTTTGATGATTTTGGATAGTTCAGATTTACAAAATGACGCGTATTTCTGATTCAATGTAGTTTTTATGTAATGTTGTATATTTTTCGTTAACTAGACCTCTTCAGCTTTATAATAAGTGGTCGACCATCAAAATCGGTCGAAGCATTAGTTGGGAATTCGATTCGCAAGTCACGCTAGACGTCCGAAACATTAAAAAAAACTCTAAAATTTAACCCGAAAAAACATGTTTTTTTAAAAACGCTTTTATGAACATAATTTTGGATCCAGTATTATTTGGTGTAAAATAAATATGGAGAAAACTTTTGTTTTGGAGTTGTAAGCCCAATTTAATCAGTTTTATTTAACAAAAACGGAAAGATGTATGATTTTGATGATTTTGGATAGTTCAGATTTACAAAATGACGCGTATTTCTGATTCAATGTAGTTTTTATGTAATGTTGTATATTTTTCGTTAACTAGACCTCTTTAGCTTTATAATAAGTGGTCGACCATCAAAATCGGTCGAAGCATTAGTTGGGAATTCGATTCGCAAGTCACGCTAGACGTCCGAAACATTAAAAAAAACTCTAAAATTTAACCCGAAAAAACATGTTTTTTTAAAAACGCTTTTATGAACATAATTTTGGATCCAGTATTATTTGGTGTAAAATAAATATGGAGAAAACTTTTGTTTTGGAGTTGTAAGCCCAATTTAATCAGTTTTATTTAACAAAAACGGAAAGATGTATGATTTTGATGATTTTGGATAGTTCAGATTTACAAAATGACGCGTATTTCTGATTCAATGTAGTTTTTATGTCATGTTCTATATTTTTCGTTAACTAGACCTCTTCAGCTTTATAATAAGTGGTCGACCATCAAAATCGGTCGAAGCATTAGCTGGGAATTCGATTCGCAAGTCACCGTATACCGAGTGTAAAGCGTATACAAACAACAAAAATGCAATGAGTACAACGAAAAGATTTACTACCCCAGGTGGCAATTCAGTTTCACTGGAAAATCCACCCTCTACGGAGGTCGGCTCTACGGATTCTGGGGAGAGCCAATTATTGCAAATGTGTAACCCTTTCGGGAAAAGTTCAAGGGTAACGAGGTCACCTACATCAGGATCTCAAAAAAATATATGTGTCTCAAGGAGCTCGACAACACCAGAAGTGTCAGCCCACGAAAAACGAGACTCAGTGAAAAATAAGAGCCTAAAGGAAGAAAACGACGTTCTTCGAACAAGGCTTTACAATGTCGAACTGCTCTGCGAAGAGCTTCGTAAAGAAATTCTCCATCTAAAGGAAGAAAATATGACTCTGAAGAGTTCATTTAAAATACCAAAAACAAGTTCAAACGGCCCCGTGAATTCGGAATACCACACGGATGAAGAAGAACTCAGTCGCGAAACTGACTGGATCTTAAAGAAAAGACCAGTTAAAAAGAGGAAAGCTGTATCCTCTCCTGAAATAATAAACCGCGACAAAGAGATTATTAACAAAGCGAAACAGCTAAAACAACGTCCCCCACCGCCAATTAATGTGATCGGTATTGACGACTTTAACAAGTTGCATACCTTGCTAAAATCGTTGCCATTATCGGGCTACCAAGTAACTTCGCTAAGAAAAAATACATGGAAAGTCTGCGTTAAAGACCCTGAAAGTTACCGTCTATTATCTCGCAAGCTTAATATCGATAAAATAGAATGGTATTCTTTTAAAAATAAATCTGAAAGGCCTTTACGCGTTGTAGCTAGAGGGTTACATGCGTCGTGCTTAAAGGATGACATTGTAAATGATCTGAAAAACAGGCAATATAAAGTCATAGATGCCGTTAACATTGTCAAACGAGACCAAAAGCAAAAAGATGGCGAAGGAAATGTAATAAAACGCGGCCTTCCTTTATTTATACTCACTTTCGATAAAACAGAAAGTTTGAACAAAATCTATGAAATAAAAACAATACTTAATATTGTTGTAAAAATAGAGCCTATGCGTAAGGATTCCAAACTAGTTCCCCAGTGCAAGCGCTGCCAAGGATACAATCATACGCAAAGCTATTGTCAAAAAGAACCGCGGTGTGTAAAATGTGCCGGCAATCACCTGACGGTAGATTGTATGTCAGATAAGAAAGCTCTTGCTATCTGCATTAACTGTAAAGGCAATCATCCGGCAAATTATCGCGGCTGCGAAGTAGCTAAAGAGTTGCAAAAAAGACGGACGAAATTTAATAGTATTAATTCACAGAAATTAAATTTAAACAAGCAACAGCCTAAAATTCCGATTAAAAATATGTCGAAGAAAAAGCAGGCCATAATCGAAGAACCTAAATGTCCACAAACTACGCGGCCATCAGATATCCGTTCGGATCTTGTACATCCAAAACCAAATGTACAAACGTATGCTCAAGCCACAGTATCCAATAACGCCCAAAAAAATATCTCACCTGACCCAGTTTCAAATGTATTTTCGATTATTCTTTCAAAACTTGAGGAACAAAGCAAAACGAATAAACTTATTTTTGACAGGCTCGTTAGGCTCGAAAATAGTATTCGCAATAGAAGTACCCCACCTTTAACATGAATAGATTGCTTAGAATTCTTACGTGGAATGCCAATGGCCTTTGGCAAAAACTTGGAGAACTTGAATTATTTATGCAGGAAAAAGATATAGACATCTGTTTAATATCCGAAACTCACGCAAAGAGTAATTCGAACTTAAAAATAAAAGGTTACCTCGACTATCATGCTCTACATCCATCGAATAAGGCTAGAGGTGGAGCCTCACTATATATAAAAGAGTGTATCGAACATTCGATTGATCTTAAACTAGAAATCGATACAATGCAAGTTAGCTCTATACAAGTCAAAAGCAGACAATCCTTTCTGAAGATATCGTCTATTTACTGCCCACCACGATGCAAGGTTGAGAAAATTGACTTTGAAAACTTGCTTAATTCCCTTGGACAACGTTTTGTCATCGGAGGGGACTTTAATGCAAAACATACATTCTGGGGATCTAGATGCATATCACAGAAGGGTAGGATGCTTTATGATATAGGTAGAAAGTACAATACCGAATTTCATTCTACGGGAAAACCAACTTACTGGCCAACTGATGCTAGAAAAATACCGGATTTGATCGATTTTTTTATTGTAAAAGGTCTGCCGTCCAATCGAATCAAAGTTGAAGAATGCTTTGATCTTTCCTCTGATCATTCTCCAGTCATTTTAACAATGAGCGAGTCACTGATTATAAATGAAAAACCACCCAGATTAACAAACGCGAAAACCAACTGGGAAGGTTTCAAAAACGATATTGAAAATAATATCCGACTGGGTGTATCGCTTAGAACCCCATTGGAACTCGAAGTCGCTGTTGACTCATTTATCAATACCATCCAAAAAGCAGCATGGAATAATACTCCTCAACAGAACAAAATAGTGAGCTATAGTAAAATTAAGTACCCCCGTGAAATACAAGATTTAGTAAGACAAAAAAGAAAAGCTCGTAAAAGATGGCACCAAACTCGTGCCCCGCAAGATAAAACACATCTCAATCGGTTGAGTAATTTGCTATCAAATTCGATTAAATACTTTAAAAACCATTCAGTAGAAACTTATCTGCAAAGCCTAACCGCTGGAAAGGAATCGAATTATTCGCTCTGGAAAGCAATCAGAGTCATAAAACGGCCAAAAATCGCTGTGCCGCCCATTAGGGTAACTCAAGACGTTTGGGCAAAGAGCGATAAGGAAAAAGCTGACGTTTTTGCCTCACATCTTGAGGAAACATTTAAGCCATTTGATGGTCCGGCGCAAAATGAAAACATTAATATATTCGAGAGTACAACCGATAATAACATAGTAAGATATGCAAGTATTGCCGAGCTTAAACGGGAAATACAGAAACTAAAGCCTAAAAAAGCTCCGGGTTATGACCTGATTACAGGAGAACTTCTTAAAATGTTGCCTCGGAAAGCATTAACTAAGCTTCTTTTTATTATAAATGCAGCAATCAGATTAGAATACATACCAAGACAGTGGAAAGTCGCGGAAGTGATTATGGTTCTAAAACCAGGAAAATCACCGAATGAAATAAAATCTTACAGGCCTATTTCACTTCTTCCAATAATTTCAAAAGTTTTTGAACGGATATTACTCGGTCGCTTACACCCCATAATTGAACAGAAACGTCTTTTACCTGACCATCAATTTGGGTTTAGAAGTAAACATTCAACGGTGGACCAAGTACATCGAATTACAGATGTAATTGAGAAAGCTTTCGAAGAAAAGAAAATTTGTTCAGCCGTATTTCTTGACGTGTCGCAAGCTTTTGACAAGGTGTGGCACAAAGGCCTTACTTATAAACTAAGTCAAGTTTTGCCAGAACAATTATATAAAATCCTCGTGTCGTATCTTGAGCATAGACTCTTCCGTGTGAAACTTGGAAGCGAATATTCCGAGTTCAAAGAAATAATGGCAGGTGTACCGCAAGGAAGCGTCCTTGGACCAATCCTGTACCTCATATTCACTCGTGATATCCCACAAACAAACGATACAATAGTTGCAACGTTTGCTGACGATACTGCTATACTAGCAGTTGCCACAACAATGGAGGAGGCAAGTATTAAGTTACAAAACGCTCTTAACGAGGTTAATGAATGGACTAAATCCTGGCGGATTGCACTTAATGAGAGCAAATCGATCCATGTAGATTTTTCGTATAAACGGACAAACAATTTGCCTGTATTTCTAAATACGGTTCGAGTCCCGTTTGCAAATGAGGCGAAATATCTCGGTATGACACTCGATGCAAAATTAAAATGGAAGTCGCATGTAAAAAAGAAATGCGAAGAACTTAAGAATAAATACAGAGAACTGTACTGGTTGCTCGGAAAATATTCGAAGCTTAACCTTGATAACAAGCTGCTATTATACAAGCAAGTGCTAAAACCGGTTTGGACATATGGTATACAACTATGGGGTTGTACCAGTGAAACGAATCTAAACATTTTACAAACTTTTGAAAACAAAATGTTAAGATCATTCGTCAATGCGCCGTGGTACGTAAGGAACGAAGATCTACGCAGAGATCTGGGTATTCCCGCGGTTAAAGATGAAACAAAAAATTTTGCACGAAAACATAAAAAACGTTTATTAGGACACGTTAACACAACAGTCCTCCAAATTCTTGACGAAACAAATATATTGCGGCGTCTTCAAAGAACTAAACCCTTAGATTTGGCCCGATAATAACAAACCGCGCTATAATTGCGGAAAAGCAGGAACTCTCAAAGGAAAGTTACCTGCCAAACATATTATATAATCGTGATAAAAAAATTGCTGGATAAGTCGAATACTTAGTTGCAATAGAAATACCAAATGGGTGGTGGTTTTAGTGAGTAAAAATCTCACACTACTTTGGGCACGTGCTCATCGTGTCTATGAAAATTTCCACCAGCCCACGGAAGAAAAAAAAAAAAAAAAAAAAAAAGTCACGCTAGACGTCCGAAACATTAAAAAAAACTCTAAAATTTAACCCGAAAAAACATGTTTTTTTAAAAACGCTTTTATGAACATAATTTTGGATCCAGTATTATTTGGTGTAAAATAAATATGGAGAAAACTTTTGTTTTGGAGTTGTAAGCCCAATTTAATCAGTTTTATTTAACAAAAACGGAAAGATGTATGATTTTGATGATTTTGGATAGTTCAGATTTACAAAATGACGCGTATTTCTGATTCAATGTAGTTTTTATGTAATGTTGTATATTTTTCGTTAACTAGACCTCTTCAGCTTTATAATAAGTGGTCGACCATCAAAATCGGTCGAAGCATTAGTTGGGAATTCGATTCGCAAGTCACGCTAGACGTCCGAAACATTAAAAAAAACTCTAAAATTTAACCCGAAAAAACATGTTTTTTTAAAAACGCTTTTATGAACATAATTTTGGATCCAGTATTATTTGGTGTAAAATAAATATGGAGAAAACTTTTGTTTTGGAGTTGTAAGCCCAATTTAATCAGTTTTATTTAACAAAAACGGAAAGATGTATGATTTTGATGATTTTGGATAGTTCAGATTTACAAAATGACGCGTATTTCTGATTCAATGTAGTTTTTATGTAATGTTGTATATTTTTCGTTAACTAGACCTCTTCAGCTTTATAATAAGTGGTCGACCATCAAAATCGGTCGAAGCATTAGTTGGGAATTCGATTCGCAAGTCACGCTAGACGTCCGAAACATTAAAAAAAACTCTAAAATTTAACCCGAAAAAACATGTTTTTTTAAAAACGCTTTTATGAACATAATTTTGGATCCAGTATTATTTGGTGTAAAATAAATATGGAGAAAACTTTTGTTTTGGAGTTGTAAGCCCAATTTAATCAGTTTTATTTAACAAAAACGGAAAGATGTATGATTTTGATGATTTTGGATAGTTCAGATTTACAAAATGACGCGTATTTCTGATTCAATGTAGTTTTTATGTAATGTTGTATATTTTTCGTTAACTAGACCTCTTCAGCTTTATAATAAGTGGTCGACCATCAAAATCGGTCGAAGCATTAGCTGGGAATTCGATTCGCAAGTCACGCTAGACGTCCGAAACATTAAAAAAAACTCTAAAATTTAACCCGAAAAAACATGTTTTTTTAAAAACGCTTTTATGAACATAATTTTGGATCCAGTATTATTTGGTGTAAAATAAATATGGAGAAAACTTTTGTTTTGGAGTTGTAAGCCCAATTTAATCAGTTTTATTTAACAAAAACGGAAAGATGTATGATTTTGATGATTTTGGATAGTTCAGATTTACAAAATGACGCGTATTTCTGATTCAATGTAGTTTTTATGTAATGTTGTATATTTTTCGTTAACTAGACCTCTTCAGCTTTATAATAAGTGGTCGACCATCAAAATCGGTCGAAGCATTAGTTGGGAATTCGATTCGCAAGTCACGCTAGACGTCCGAAACATTAAAAAAAACTCTAAAAATTAACCCGAAAAAACATGTTTTTTTAAAAACGCTTTTATGAACATAATTTTGGATCCAGTATTATTTGGTGTAAAATAAATATGGAGAAAACTTTTGTTTTGGAGTTGTAAGCCCAATTTAATCAGTTTTATTTAACAAAAACGGAAAGATGTATGATTTTGATGATTTTGGATAGTTCAGATTTACAAAATGACGCGTATTTCTGATTCAATGTAGTTTTTATGTAATGTTGTATATATTTCGTTAACTAGACCTCTTCAGCTTTATAATAAGTGGTCGACCATCAAAATCGGTCGAAGCATTAGTTGGGAATTCGATTCGCAAGTCTAGACGTCCGAAACATTAAAAAAAACTCTAAAATTTAACCCGAAAAAACATATTTTTTTAAAAACGCTTTTATGAACATAATTTTGGATCCAGTATTATTTGGTGTAAAATATATATGGAGAAAACTTTTGTTTTGGAGTTGTAAGCCCAATTTAATCAGTTTTATTTAACAAAAACGGAAAGATGTATGATTTTGATGATTTTGGATAGTTCAGATTTACAAAATGACGCGTATTTCTGATTCAATGTAGTTTTTATGTAATGTTGTATATTTTTCGTTAACTAGACCTCTTCAGCTTTATAATAAGTGGTCGACCATCAAAATCGGTCGAAGCATTAGTTGGGAATTCGATTCGCAAGTCACGCTAGACGTCCGAAACATTAAAAAAAACTCTAAAAATTAACCCGAAAAAACATGTTTTTTTAAAAACGCTTTTATGAACATAATTTTGGATCCAGTATTATTTCGTGTAAAAGAGTTGTAAGCCCAATTTAATCAGTTTTATTTAACAAAAACGGAAAGATGTATGATTTTGATGATTTTGGATAGTTCAGATTTACAAAATGACGCGTATTTCTGATTCAATGTAGTTTTTATGTAATGTTGTATATATTTCTTTAACTAGACCTCTTCAGCTTTATAATAAGTGGTCGACCATCAAAATCGGTCGAAGCATTAGTTGGGAATTCGATTCGCAAGTCACGCTAGACGTCCGAAACATTAAAAAAAACTCTAAAATTTAACCCGAAAAAACATGTTTTTTTAAAAACGCTTTTATGAACATAATTTTGGATCCAGTATTATTTGGTGTAAAATAAATATGGAGAAAACTTTTGTTTTGGAGTTGTAAGCCCAATTTAATCAGTTTTATTTAACAAAAACGGAAAGATGTATGATTTTGATGATTTTGGATAGTTCAGATTTACAAAATGACGCGTATTTCTGATTCAATGTAGTTTTTATGTAATGTTGTATATTTTTCGTTAACTAGACCTCTTCAGCTTTATAATAAGTGGTCGACCATCAAAATCGGTCGAAGCATTAGTTGGGAATTCGATTCGCAAGTCACGCTAGACGTCCGAAACATTAAAAAAAACTCTAAAATTTAACCCGAAAAAACATGTTTTTTTAAAAACGCTTTTATGAACATAATTTTGGATCCAGTATTATTTGGTGTAAAATAAATATGGAGAAAACTTTTGTTTTGGAGTTGTAAGCCCAATTTAATCAGTTTTATTTAACAAAAACGGAAAGATGTATGATTTTGATGATTTTGGATAGTTCAGATTTACAAAATGACGCGTATTTCTGATTCAATGTAGTTTTTATGTAATGTTGTATATTTTTCGTTAACTAGACCTCTTCAGCTTTATAATAAGTGGTCGACCATCAAAATCGGTCGAAGCATTAGTTGGGAATTCGATTCGCAAGTCACGCTAGACGTCCGAAACATTAAAAAAAACTCTAAAATTTAACCCGAAAAAACATGTTTTTTAAAAACGCTTTTATGAACATAATTTTGGATCCAGTATTATTTGGTGTAAAATAAATATGGAGAAAACTTTTGTTTTGGAGTTGTAAGCCAATTTAATCAGTTTTATTTAACAAAAACGGAAAGATGTATGATTTTGATGATTTTGGATAGTTCAGATTTACAAAATGACGCGTATTTCTGATTCAATGTAGTTTTTTATGTAATGTTGTATATTTTTCGTTAACTAGACCTCTTCAGCTTTATAATAAGTGGTCGACCATCAAAATCAGTCGAAGCATTAGCTGGGAATTCGATTCGCAAGTCACGCTAGACGTCCGAAACATTAAAAAAAACTCTAAAATTTAACCCGAAAAAACATGTTTTTTTAAAAACGCTTTTATGAACATAATTTTGGATCCAGTATTATTTGGTGTAAAATAAATATGGAGAAAACTTTTGTTTTGGAGTTGTAAGCCCAATTTAATCAGTTTTATTTAACAAAAACGGAAAGATGTATGATTTTGATGATTTTGGATAGTTCAGATTTACAAAATGACGCGTATTTCTGATTCAATGTAGTTTTTATGTAATGTTGTATATTTTTCGTTAACTAGACCTCTTCAGCTTTATAATAAGTGGTCGACCATCAAAATCGGTCGAAGCATTAGTTGGGAATTCGATTCGCAAGTCACGCTAGACGTCCGAAACATTAAAAAAAACTGTAAAATTTAACCCGAAAAAACATGTTTTTTTAAAAACGCTTTTATGAACATAATTTTGGATCCAGTATTATTTGGTGTAAAATAAATATGGAGAAAACTTTTGTTTTGGAGTTGTAAGCCCAATTTAATCAGTTTTATTTAACAAAAACGGAAAGATGTATGATTTTGATGATTTTGGATAGTTCAGATTTACAAAATGACGCGTATTTCTGATTCAATGTAGTTTTTATGTAATGTTGTATATTTTTCGTTAACTAGACCTCTTCAGCTTTATAATAAGTGGTCGACCATCAAAATCGGTCGAAGCATTAGTTGGGAATTCGATTCGCAAGTCACGCTAGACGTCCGAAACATTAAAAAAAACTCTAAAATTTAACCCGAAAAAACATGTTTTTTTAAAAACGCTTTTATGAACATAATTTTGGATCCAGTATTATTTGGTGTAAAATAAATATGGAGAAAACTTTTGTTTTGGAGTTGTAAGCCCAATTTAATCAGTTTTATTTAACAAAAACGGAAAGATGTATGATTTTGATGATTTTGGATAGTTTAGATTTACAAAATGACGCGTATTTCTGATTCATTGTAGTTTTTATGTCATGTTCTATATTTTTCGTTAACTAGACCTCTTCAGCTTTATAATAAGTGGTCGACCATCAAAATCGGTCGAAGCATTAGTTGGGAATTCGATTCGCAAGTCACGCTAGACGTCCGAAACATTAAAAAAAACTCTAAAATTTAACCCGAAAAAACATGTTTTTTTAAAAACGCTTTTATGAACATAATTTTGGATCCAGTATTATTTGGTGTAAAATAAATATGGAGAAAACTTTTGTTTTGGAGTTGTAAGCCCAATTTAATCAGTTTTATTTAACAAAAACGGAAAGATGTATGATTTTGATGATTTTGGATAGTTCAGATTTACAAAATGACGCGTATTTCTGATTCAATGTAGTTTTTATGTAATGTTGTATATTTTTCGTTAACTAGACCTCTTCAGCTTTATAATAAGTGGTCGACCATCAAAATCGGTCGAAGCATTAGTTGGGAATTCGATTCGCAAGTCACGCTAGACGTCCGAAACATTAAAAAAAACTCTAAAATTTAACCCGAAAAAACATGTTTTTTTAAAAACGCTTTTATGAACATAATTTTGGATCCAGTATTATTTGGTGTAAAATAAATATGGAGAAAACTTTTGTTTTGGAGTTGTAAGCCCAATTTAATCAGTTTTATTTAACAAAAACGGAAAGATGTATGATTTTGATGATTTTGGATAGTTCAGATTTACAAAATGACGCGTATTTCTGATTCAATGTAGTTTTTATGTAATGTTGTATATTTTTCGTTAACTAGACCTCTTCAGCTTTATAATAAGTGGTCGACCATCAAAATCGGTCGAAGCATTAGTTGGGAATTCGATTCGCAAGTCACGCTAGACGTCCGAAACATTAAAAAAAACTCTAAAATTTAACCCGAAAAAACATGTTTTTTTAAAAACGCTTTTATGAACATAATTTTGGATCCAGTATTATTTGGTGTAAAATAAATATGGAGAAAACTTTTGTTTTGGAGTTGTAAGCCCAATTTAATCAGTTTTATTTAACAAAAACGGAAAGATGTATGATTTTGATGATTTTGGATAGTTCAGATTTACAAAATGACGCGTATTTCTGATTCAATGTAGTTTTTTATGTAATGTTGTATATTTTTCGTTAACTAGACCTCTTCAGCTTTATAATAAGTGGTCGACCATCAAAATCGGTCGAAGCATTAGTTGGGAATTCGATTCGCAAGTCACGCTAGACGTCCGAAACATTAAAAAAAACTCTAAAATTTAACCCGAAAAAACATGTTTTTTTAAAAACGCTTTTATGAACATAATTTTGGATCCAGTATTATTTGGTGTAAAATAAATATGGAGAAAACTTTTGTTTTGGAGTTGTAAGCCCAATTTAATCAGTTTTATTTAACAAAAACGGAAAGATGTATGATTTTGATGATTTTGGATAGTTCAGATTTACAAAATGACGCGTATTTCTGATTCAATGTAGTTTTTATGTAATGTTGTATATTTTTCGTTAACTAGACCTCTTCAGCTTTATAATAAGTGGTCGACCATCAAAATCGGTCGAAGCATTAGTTGGGAATTCGATTCGCAAGTCACGCTAGACGTCCGAAACATTAAAAAAAACTCTAAAATTTAACCCGAAAAAACATGTTTTTTTAAAAACGCTTTTATGAACATAATTTTGGATCCAGTATTATTTGGTGTAAAATAAATATGGAGAAAACTTTTGTTTTGGAGTTGTAAGCCCAATTTAATCAGTTTTATTTAACAAAAACGGAAAGATGTATGATTTTGATGATTTTGGATAGTTCAGATTTACAAAATGACGCGTATTTCTGATTCAATGTAGTTTTTATGTTATGTTGTATATTTTTCGTTAACTAGACCTCTTCAGCTTTATAATAAGTGGTCGACCATCAAAATCGGTCGAAGCATTAGTTGGGAATTCGATTCGCAAGTCACGCTAGACGTCCGAAACATTAAAAAAAACTCTAAAATTTAACCCGAAAAAACATGTTTTTTTAAAAACGCTTTTATGAACATAATTTTGGATCCAGTATTATTTGGTGTAAAATAAATATGGAGAAAACTTTTGTTTTGGAGTTGTAAGCCCAATTTAATCAGTTTTATTTAACAAAAACGGAAAGATGTATGATTTTGATGATTTTGGATAGTTCAGATTTACAAAATGACGCGTATTTCTGATTCAATGTAGTTTTTATGTAATGTTGTATATTTTTCGTTAACTAGACCTCTTCAGCTTTATAATAAGTGGTCGACCATCAAAATCGGGCATTAGTTGGGAATTCGATTCGCAAGTCACGCTAGACGTCCGAAACATTAAAAAAAACTCTAAAATTTAACCCGAAAAAACATGTTTTTTTAAAAACGCTTTTATGAACATAATTTTGGATCCAGTATTATTTGGTGTAAAATAAATATGGAGAAAACTTTTGTTTTGGAGTTGTAAGCCCAATTTAATCAGTTTTATTTAACAAAAACGGAAAGATGTATGATTTTGATGATTTTGGATAGTTCAGATTTACAAAATGACGCGTATTTCTGATTCAATGTAGTTTTTATGTAATGTTGTATATTTTTCGTTAACTAGACCTCTTCAGCTTTATAATAAGTGGTCGACCATCAAAATCGGTCGAAGCATTAGTTGGGAATTCGATTCGCAAGTCACGCTAGACGTCCGAAACATTAAAAAAAACTCTAAAATTTAACCCGAAAAAACATGTTTTTTTAAAAACGCTTTTATGAACATAATTTTGGATCTAGTATTATTTGGTTTAAAATAAATATGGAGAAAACTTTTGTTTTGGAGTTGTAAGCCCAATTTAATCAGTTTTATTTAACAAAAACGGAAAGATGTATGATTTTGATGATTTTGGATAGTTCAGATTTACAAAATGACGCGTATTTCTGATTCAATGTAGTTTTTATGTAATGTTGTATATTTTTCGTTAACTAGACCTCTTCAGCTTTATAATAAGTGGTCGACCATCAAAATCGGTCGAAGCATTAGTTGGGAATTCGATTCGCAAGTCACGCTAGACGTCCGAAACATTAAAAAAAACTCTAAAATTTAACCCGAAAAAACATGTTTTTTTAAAACGCTTTTATGAACATAATTTTGGATCCAGTATTATTTGGTGTAAAATAAATATGGAGAAAACTTTTGTTTTGGAGTTGTAAGCCCAATTTAATCAGTTTTATTTAACAAAAACGGAAAGATGTATGATTTTGATGATTTTGGATAGTTCAGATTTACAAAATGACGCGTATTTCTGATTCAATGTAGTTTTTATGTAATGTTGTATATTTTTTGAAAGATTTCGATTTTGATGATTTTGGATAGTTCAGATTTACAAAATGACGCGTATTTCTGATTCAATGTAGTTTTTATGTAATGTTGTATATTTTTCGTTAACTAGACCTCTTCAGCTTTATAATAAGTGGTCGACCATCAAAATCGGTCGAAGCATTAGTTGGGAATTCGATTCGCAAGTCACGCTAGACGTCCGAAACATTAAAAAAAACTCTAAAATTTAACCCGAAAAAACATGTTTTTTTAAAAACGCTTTTATGAACATAATTTTGGATACAGTATTATTTGGTGTAAAATAAATATGGAGAAAACTTTTGTTTTGGAGTTGTAAGCCCAATTTAATCAGTTTTATTTAACAAAAACGGAAAGATGTATGATTTTGATGATTTTGGATAGTTCAGATTTACAAAATGACGCGTATTTCTGATTCAATGTAGTTTTTATGTAATGTTGTATATTTTTCGTTAACTAGACCTCTTCAGCTTTATAATAAGTGGTCGACCATCAAAATCGGTCGAAGCATTAGTTGGGAATTCGATTCGCAAGTCACGCTAGACGTCCGAAACATTAAAAAAAACTCTAAAATTTAACCCGAAAAAACATGTTTTTTTAAAAACGCTTTTATGAACATAATTTTGGATCCAGTATTATTTGGTGTAAAATAAATATGGAGAAAACTTTTGTTTTGGAGTTGTAAGCCCAATTTAATCAGTTTTATTTAACAAAAACGGAAAGATGTATGATTTTGATGATTTTGGATAGTTCAGATTTACAAAATGACGCGTATTTCTGATTCAATGTAGTTTTTATGTAATGTTGTATATTTTTTGTTAACAAGACCTCTTCAGCTTTATAATAAGTGGTCGACCATCAAAATCGGTCGAAGCATTAGTTGGGAATTCGATTCGCAAGTCACGCTAGACGTCCGAAACATTAAAAAAAACTCTAAAATTTAACCCGAAAAAACATGTTTTTTTAAAAACGCTTTTATGAACATAATTTTGGATCCAGTATTATTTGGTGTAAAATAAATATGGAGAAAACTTTTGTTTTGGAGTTCAAAGCCCAATTTAATCAGTTTTATTTAACAAAAACGGAAAGATGTATGATTTTGGATAGTTCAGATTTACAAAATGACGCGTATTTCTGATTCAATGTAGTTTTTATGTAATGTTGTATATTTTTCGTTAACTAAACCTCTTCAGCTTTATAATAAGTGGTCGACCATCAAAATCGGTCGAAGCATTAGTTGGGAATTCGATTCGCAAGTCACGCTAGACGTCCGAAACATTAAAAAAAACTCTAAAATTTAACCCGAAAAAACATGTTTTTTAAAAACGCTTTTATGAACATAATTTTGGATCCAGTATTATTTGGTGTAAAATAAATATGGAGAAAACTTTTGTTTTGGAGTTGTAAGCCCAATTTAATCAGTTTTATTTAACAAAAACGGAAAGATGTATGATTTTGATGATTTTGGATAGTTCAGATTTACAAAATGACGCGTATTTCTGATTCAATGTAGTTTTTATGTAATGTTGTATATTTTTCGTTAACTAGACCTCTTCAGCTTTATAATAAGTGGTCGACCATCAAAATCGGTCGAAGCATTAGTTGGGAATTCGATTCGCAAGTCACGCTAGACGTCCGAAACATTAAAAAAAACTCTAAAATTTAACCCGAAAAAACATGTTTTTTTAAAAACGCTTTTATGAACATAATTTTGGATCCAGTATTATTTGGTGTAAAATAAATATGGAGAAAACTTTTGTTTTGGAGTTGTAAGCCCAATTTAATCAGTTTTATTTAACAAAAACGGAAAGATGTATGATTTTGATGATTTTGGATAGTTCAGATTTACAAAATGACGCGTATTTCTGATTCAATGTAGTTTTTATGTAATGTTGTATATTTTTCGTTAACTAGACCTCTTCAGCTTTATAATAAGTGGTCGACCATCAAAATCGGTCGAAGCATTAGTTGGGAATTCGATTCGCAAGTCACGCTAGACGTCCGAAACATTAAAAAAAACTCTAAAATTTAACCCGAAAAAACATGTTTTTTTAAAAACGCTTTTATGAACATAATTTTGGATCCAGTATTATTTGGTGTAAAATAAATATGGAGAAAACTTTTGTTTTGGAGTTGTAAGCCCAATTTAATCAGTTTTATTTAACAAAAACGGAAAGATGTATGATTTTGATGATTTTGGATAGTTCAGATTTACAAAATGACGCGTATTTCTGATTCAATGTAGTTTTTATGTAATGTTGTATATTTTTTGAAAGATTTCGATTTTGATGATTTTGGATAGTTCAGATTTACAAAATGACGCGTATTTCTGATTCAATGTAGTTTTTATGTAATGTTGTATATTTTTCGTTAACTAGACCTCTTCAGCTTTATAATAAGTGGTCGACCATCAAAATCGGTCGAAGCATTAGTTGGGAATTCGATTCGCAAGTCACGCTAGACGTCCGAAACATTAAAAAAAACTCTAAAATTTAACCCGAAAAAACATGTTTTTTTAAAAACGCTTTTATGAACATAATTTTGGATCCAGTATTATTTGGTGTAAAATAAATATGGAGAAAACTTTTGTTTTGGAGTTGTAAGCCCAATTTAATCAGTTTTATTTAACAAAAACGGAAAGATGTATGATTTTGATGATTTTGGATAGTTCAGATTTACAAAATGACGCGTATTTCTGATTCAATGTAGTTTTTATGTAATGTTGTATATTTTTCGTTAACTAGACCTCTTCAGCTTTATAATAAGTGGTCGACCATCAAAATCGGTCGAAGCATTAGTTGGGAATTCGATTCGCAAGTCACGCTAGACGTCCGAAACATTAAAAAAAACTCTAAAATTTAACCCGAAAAAACATGTTTTTTTAAAAACGCTTTTATGAACATAATTTTGGATCCAGTATTATTTGGTGTAAAATAAATATGGAGAAAACTTTTGTTTTGGAGTTGTAAGCCCAATTTAATCAGTTTTATTTAACAAAAACGGAAAGATGTATGATTTTGATGATTTTGGATAGTTCAGATTTACAAAATGACGCGTATTTCTGATTCAATGTAGTTTTTATGTAATGTTGTATATTTTTCGTTAACTAGACCTCTTCAGCTTTATAATAAGTGGTCGACCATCAAAATCGGTCGAAGCATTAGTTGGGAATTCGATTCGCAAGTCACGCTAGACGTCCGAAACATTAAAAAAAACTCTAAAATTTAACCCGAAAAAACATGTTTTTTAAAAACGCTTTTATGAACATAATTTTGGATCCAGTATTATTTGGTGTAAAATAAATATGGAGAAAACTTTTGTTTTGGAGTTGTAAGCCCAATTTAATCAGTTTTATTTAACAAAAACGGAAAGATGTATGATTTTGATGATTTTGGATAGTTCAGATTTACAAAATGACGCGTATTTCTGATTCAATGTAGTTTTTATGTAATGTTGTATATTTTTCGTTAACTAGACCTCTTCAGCTTTATAATAAGTGGTCGACCATCAAAATCAGTCGAAGCATTAGCTGGGAATTCGATTCGCAAGTCACGCTAGACGTCCGAAACATTAAAAAAAACTCTAAAATTTAACCCGAAAAAACATGTTTTTTTAAAAACGCTTTTATGAACATAATTTTGGATCCAGTATTATTTGGTGTAAAATAAATATGGAGAAAACTTTTGTTTTGGAGTTGTAAGCCCAATTTAATCAGTTTTATTTAACAAAAACGGAAAGATGTATGATTTTGATGATTTTAGATAGTTCAGATTTACAAAATGACGCGTATTTCTGATTCAATGTAGTTTTTATGTAATGTTGTATATTTTTCGTTAACTAGACCTCTTTAGCTTTATAATAAGTGGTCGACCATCAAAATCGGTCGAAGCATTAGTTGGGAATTCGATTCGCAAGTCACGCTAGACGTCCGAAACATTAAAAAAAACTCTAAAATTTAACCCGAAAAAACATGTTTTTTTAAAAACGCTTTTATGAACATAATTTTGGATCCAGTATTATTTGGTGTAAAATAAATATGGAGAAAACTTTTGTTTTGGAGTTGTAAGCCCAATTTAATCAGTTTTATTTAACAAAAACGGAAAGATGTATGATTTTGATGATTTTGGATAGTTCAGATTTACAAAATGACGCGTATTTCTGATTCAATGTAGTTTTTATGTAATGTTGTATATTTTTTGTTAACTAGACCTCTTCAGCTTTATAATAAGTGGTCGACCATCAAAATCGGTCGAAGCATTAGTTGGGAATTCGATTCGCAAGTCACGCTAGACGTCCGAAACATTAAAAAAAACTCTAAAATTTAACCCGAAAAAACATGTTTTTTTAAAAACGCTTTTATGAACATAATTTTGGATCCAGTATTATTTGGTGTAAAATAAATATGGAGAAAACTTTTGTTTTGGAGTTCAAAGCCCAATTTAATCAGTTTTATTTAACAAAAACGGAAAGATGTATGATTTTGATGATTTTGGATAGTTCAGATTTACAAAATGACGCGTATTTCTGATTCAATGTAGTTTTTATGTAATGTTGTATATTTTTCGTTAACTAAACCTCTTCAGCTTTATAATAAGTGGTCGACCATCAAAATCGGTCGAAGCATTAGTTGGGAATTCGATTCGCAAGTCACGCTAGACGTCCGAAACATTAAAAAAAACTCTAAAATTTAACCCGAAAAAACATGTTTTTTTAAAAACGCTTTTATGAACATAATTTTGGATCCAGTATTATTTGGTGTAAAATAAATATGGAGAAAACTTTTGTTTTGGAGTTGTAAGCCCAATTTAATCAGTTTTATTTAACAAAAACGGAAAGATGTATGATTTTGATGATTTTGGATAGTTCAGATTTACAAAATGACGCGTATTTCTGATTCAATGTAGTTTTTATGTAATGTTGTATATTTTTCGTTAACTAGACCTCTTCAGCTTTATAATAAGTGGTCGACCATCAAAATCGGTCGAAGCATTAGTTGGGAATTCGATTCGCAAGTCACGCTAGACGTCCGAAACATTAAAAAAAACTCTAAAATTTAACCCGAAAAAACATGTTTTTTTAAAAACGCTTTTATGAACATAATTTTGGATCCAGTATTATTTGGTGTAAAATAAATATGGAGAAAACTTTTGTTTTGGAGTTGTAAGCCCAATTTAATCAGTTTTATTTAACAAAAACGGAAAGATGTATGATTTTGATGATTTTGGATAGTTCAGATTTACAAAATGACGCGTATTTCTGATTCAATGTAGTTTTTATGTAATGTTGTATATTTTTCGTTAACTAGACCTCTTCAGCTTTATAATAAGTGGTCGACCATCAAAATCGGTCGAAGCATTAGTTGGGAATTCGATTCGCAAGTCACGCTAGACGTCCGAAACATTAAAAAAAACTCTAAAATTTAACCCGAAAAAACATGTTTTTTTAAAAACGCTTTTATGAACATAATTTTGGATCCAGTATTATTTGGTGTAAAATAAATATGGAGAAAACTTTTGTTTTGGAGTTGTAAGCCCAATTTAATCAGTTTTATTTAACAAAAACGGAAAGATGTATGATTTTGATGATTTTGGATAGTTCAGATTTACAAAATGACGCGTATTTCTGATTCAATGTAGTTTTTATGTAATGTTGTATATTTTTCGTTAACTAGACCTCTTCAGCTTTATAATAAGTGGTCGACCATCAAAATCGGTCGAAGCATTAGTTGGGAATTCGATTCGCAAGTCACGCTAGACGTCCGAAACATTAAAAAAAACTCTAAAATTTAACCCGAAAAAACATGTTTTTTTAAAAACGCTTTTATGAACATAATTTTGGATCCAGTATTATTTGGTGTAAAATAAATATGGAGAAAACTTTTGTTTTGGAGTTGTAAGCCCAATTTAATCAGTTTTATTTAACGAAAACGGAAAGATGTATGATTTTGATGATTTTGGATAGTTCAGATTTACAAAATGACGCGTATTTCTGATTCAATGTAGTTTTTATGTAATGTTGTATATTTTTCGTTAACTAGACCTCTTCAGCTTTATAATAAGTGGTCGACCATCAAAATCGGTCGAAGCATTAGTTGGGAATTCGATTCGCAAGTCACGCTAGACGTCCGAAACATTAAAAAAAACTCTAAAATTTAACCCGAAAAAACATGTTTTTTTAAAAACGCTTTTATGAACATAATTTTGGATCCAGTATTATTTGGTGTAAAATAAATATGGAGAAAACTTTTGTTTTGGAGTTGTAAGCCCAATTTAATCAGTTTTATTTAACAAAAATGGAAAGATGTATGATTTTGATGATTTTGGATAGTTCAGATTTACAAAATGACGCGTATTTCTGATTCAATGTAGTTTTTATGTAATGTTGTATATTTTTCGTTAACTAGACCTCTTCAGCTTTATAATAAGTGGTCGACCATCAAAATCGGTCGAAGCATTAGTTGGGAATTCGATTCGCAAGTCACGCTAGACGTCCGAAACATTAAAAAAAACTCTAAAATTTAACCCGAAAAAACATGTTTTTTTAAAAACGCTTTTATGAACATAATTTTGGATCCAGTATTATTTGGTGTAAAATAAATATGGAGAAAACTTTTGTTTTGGAGTTGTAAGCCCAATTTAATCAGTTTTATTTAACAAAAACGGAAAGATGTATGATTTTGATGATTTTGGATAGTTCAGATTTACAAAATGACGCGTATTTCTGATTCAATGTAGTTTTTATGTAATGTTGTATATTTTTCGTTAACTAGACCTCTTCAGCTTTATAATAAGTGGTCGACCATCAAAATCGGTCGAAGCATTAGTTGGGAATTCGATTCGCAAGTCACGCTAGACGTCCGAAACATTAAAAAAAACTCTAAAATTTAACCCGAAAAAACATGTTTTTTTAAAAACGCTTTTATGAACATAATTTTGGATCCAGTATTATTTGGTGTAAAATAAATATGGAGAAAACTTTTGTTTTGGAGTTGTAAGCCCAATTTAATCAGTTTTATTTAACAAAAACGGAAAGATGTATGATTTTGATGATTTTGGATAGTTCAGATTTACAAAATGACGCGTATTTCTGATTCAATGTAGTTTTAATGTAATGTTGTATATTTTTCGTTAACTAGACCTCTTCAGCTTTATAATAAGTGGTCGACCATCAAAATCGGTCGAAGCATTAGTTGGGAATTCGATTCGCAAGTCACGCTAGACGTCCGAAACATTAAAAAAAACTCTAAAATTTAACCCGAAAAAACATGTTTTTTTAAAAACGCTTTTATGAACATAATTTTGGATCCAGTATTATTTGGTGTAAAATAAATATGGAGAAAACTTTTGTTTTGGAGTTGTAAGCCCAATTTAATCAGTTTTATTTAACAAAAACGGAAAGATGTATGATTTTGATGATTTTGGATAGTTCAGATTTACAAAATGACGCGTATTTCTGATTCAATGTAGTTTTTATGTAATGTTGTATATTTTTCGTTAACTAGACCTCTTCAGCTT